>PVIA01014268.1:0-27940 GCA_004024845.1 Tonatia bakeri
TGCTCCACACCCATCGCCTCGCTCTCTACAAATCAATAAATACATGTTTTTTTAAATTTTAAGTAGATTTTTGAAAAGTTAGCTTTTCGAAACGGAATAAACTTGCTGGGTTTCGAATGCCTGCCCTTGGCCTCTGCCCGTGGCTTGGAAGAGTCCCTGCATGTCCTTTCACAGTGCGGCCACAGCCCCCGGCCCCGCTGCAGCCCCCAGCCCCGCTGCAGACCCCGGCCCAGCTGCGGTTTGGAGAAGGTCCGTCTTATCCCGAGTTATTCCCTTACTCATCCCCCCTAATCCCCTGTTACTCAGCAGTTTGTGTCTTTCTTGAGCTTCTTGTCAGAATATCGACTCAGAACATCTCGGGTAAACAAATGTTTTGAAGTAAAGGATAGCACCCAAAAATATTAATCCAATGCAGGAAATACAGTGTTAAACAGAAAGTGAAATAAAGATCATCATCATCAGTGCCCTGGTTGGTGCAGCTCAGTGGATTGATCGTCAGCCTGTGAACCAAAGGGTCCCTGGTTCAATTCCCAGTCGGGGCACATGCCTGGGTTTCGGGCCAGGTCCCCAGTAGAGGGTGCGTGAGAGGCAACCACACACTGATGTTTTTCTCCCTCTGTTTCTCCCTCCCGTCCCCTCTCTCTATAAATAAATAAATAAATAAATAAATAAATAAATAAATAAATAAAAAAAAAAAATCTTCACTTTATTTGGGGTAGTGGCAGCAAACAGGCATCTGTCCCGGCAATGGTGTGACCCCGGGACCCGGGAGCAAGACCCTGCCCCCTTCATCACTTCCTGTCAGCAACCTCCCCAGACTAGAAAATGGAAAAGGTCTGGGGGCCAGGTGCTGGACACAGACAGCTCAAGGTCACAGCTCATCACCACACCCTGACCCCAACTGGAGGGCGGGTCCTGCCCGAGCCTGTGCTGGCCTGGGTCCGGGAGCAGCTGCCTGAGGTCAGAAGTGACCTCTGCTTCCCTTGTTGCTGAGTCCCATGGCGACAGCTCCACTCTCTGAGGTCAGTTTTTCCAAGAAAACTAGGAAATGCACGGCATCCGGTGAGATGGGAGCAGCCCGCCCCTGTGGGTCCTGAGCGGCACCCTCACACCTCACTTTAAAGGTAAGACATGATCTATGAATAGACCAGACTCACCCCTTTGGAGCTCTCTCTTCCGCTGCTCTTCCCAAGTCCCCAGACATTTACACCAAAGCCCTCCAGTTTATCCCTAGTTTATCCCCAACGAGGCTGCTGTGGTCCCTGGTGCCAGGTCCCACGCCCCAGCTGTCTGCCCACAGAGGCCCAGAGACATTAGAAGAGCAGGAAACAGAGAGGTGCTCTGGGCCCCAGAAAGCACACACCTTTCAGCACCCCTTTCAGGGGACCGGTGCAGGGAAGACATCCACCCTCCTGCAGGAGCTGTGCCGGCAACAGCCTCCCCTGAAAGTCAGAGGACACCCACAGCAGCCCAGCTGGCCACTGGCCTGCCTCTCCCTCGCCCCAGAGACCCTGCAGGGCGAGCAGAGGGGACCACCAGACCACAGCCCCGTACCTCCTTCCCTCAGGGGACTCAGCCAGCAGGACGCAGGGACAGCCCAGGCCACTCCGCATGAGCCTCCGGAGCATAAAAATATCCCATAAAAATACCCGTGGGCGGGAGAGCTGCAAGGGGCCTCCCTGTGCCTGCGTTTCTAAGCACGGCTCTGGGGCATCTGGTCACAGGAGTGAACTGGGGACAGCAGTCTGCCAAGTGGGTGAAATGTTAGGGACTGTGCTGCAAGCGTACTTTCAGACTTGGCACTGAGGTCAACGGAAGAACGGGGTGTGTGGAAGACAGGGAAGGTCAAGGTTCAAACTCCATCCAGGCCTCCTTCTCCGAGCAGCCTGGCCAGCCCCCCGGGGTCCCTGGGCTCAGCTGGTTAATGCTCAAAAAGTGCTCCACCTCTGAGGGTGTCGATCTTGGGGCGGGGGCGGGGGGTGGCAGGGGCGCAGCTGTCACACTTCACAGCACACACCTTCGCCCTTGCTGTGCCCTCCTGCGTGGTCTCAGAGAGAGCTCTGCTTCACTGGACTCGGTGAACCAGCTGCTACGGCTGCCCCCCGGCACCACAGCCCCAGCCTGGTTCTCCCCTCCAAACAACTCTCCTGCAGGCCGTGCCGCCCGTCCCAGGTGAAGGTGAAAAGTCCAGGCTGTGGGGGGCTGGGCCGGCTCAGGGACTTGAAACTACAGGAGCCACACCGAGGGCCAGGCACTGCAGGTGTGGCCCCATGCATGGGGAGGAAGGTCCCTGACCACCGGCTGGGCATCCACCCTCCCGGCCTGGATTTTTCTCCCCTTTCTCCCCATCAAGAGCAGCTCAGCAGGATTAAGAAGAGAAGCTATTAGCTATATATCCTCTCTCCTCACTGGGAAGGGAGCTCAGGGACCTTTGGCCTCAACCCCAACACTTAGAGAGTGTCGCACTGGCACTGACAGACACCCACGGGCAGGGGATGTCTCCAGGAAGAACTGCGAAGTAGTGCGACCCAGCCTTTCAGGGACAGCTTCCATGGCCTCCCTGTCCCCACCACCTGGGGCGGCACCCGGAACTGTGAGAAACTGCGGTGAGTGAACAGGCCGCCGATACCATTCAACACCAACACACTTGCAGCACGAGACCCCGCGGACCCCGCGGCGACAGCCACGGCCGCGCTGGCGTCACCGAGGGCAGACGGTGCCTGCGCCACCTCACGCAGCGCTCCTTTCTATTTCTGTGACGGAACTGGCCGAGGTCACCCTGCAGACACAGATGTCCCCATCCCTTCCTAACAGCCCCGGGGCCGCCCATCACAGAATCTGCCTACCGAGGGCCAATCACCCAACCTGAGCCTTGGCGTCTCTGTCCCCAAAAACCCACCCATCCACCCACCCGGCCCTCCAGGTCAAACTGGATTAGCAGAGACTGCATGAGCCCATGGGTTCTGGAAGTTTCCAGGTGATGCTGTGAGCTCAAATCCCTTTGTAACTCGGAAGACGTCCAGGAGCCCTCCAATGCCATGAGTAACACGCTTCCCTATGATCCAGATGCACAAAAAAGGGCAAATTCACTCTTGCCGTTGGCCGAGAGGAACAGAGGGAAGGGACAGCCCCCGGGGGTGGCCTTTCTGCCCAGCAACTGGCCCAGCGCGCTCCAGCCAACTTGTAAGGGCCAGTCCTTCGGCCCTGAGGCACGTGAAGGAACCCCACAGAAACTGGGGGACAGGGGCGGGGGGTGGTGAGAGTCTGAGGACACTGGCTTAGTTATGGGCGGTGCCGAAAACCAGAGGTGCTGGGGGCAAGGCGGTCGAGGCAGTGAGCCCGCCTCTAGGTGCGCTTGTCCCTCAGAACTCGGCGACAGTGACGGCACACACACTGCATGGCCGGCTGACGGGAGACACGAGTCGCGATAAGTCACACACACACCAGGGACAGACTGACCAAAATGCCATGGCTGAATCTCTGGTAATGAAATAACATGATTTCTTGGGATACTTTTCTGCTCTTCCTTTAAGTTTTTTTGGCATGAAACAATTATTACTTATATAATTAGAAAAAATGTTTTGTTTTAAAAGACACCCTTGATGTTAAAAATGGCTTTGAGGAGTTATTAAGAGCAGCTCCGGATGAGACCACCCCAGCACCCACACTCTTGAGTCGGTTCTGAGCCCAGGTCAACACCGGGCGACACCGAGGCTTGGCCTCTGCCAGCAGCTCAGGCGCGGCTTGTCACACAGGGTGGCCGCTGATACCAACTGCTCTCCTAACTCTACAAGTGTGTCTTCTGATAAAACGGCTCTTTCTATCAGGCAAGCATTCTGCCACCAAGCAATAGGACGAGTTTGCAGAGCCGTCCCCAGGGAGAGCGCTCAAGGCCTGCTTGCAGGGGCTCAGGGGAGGAAAGAGGCAGGAGTGGGGATGCCGACAGGCACCACAATGCTGCCACGGTGGGCACTCTGGCTCTGCCACTGAGAGGGGGATTACCTGTTGCACTAGTTTCAATGGTTTCTAGATTAAATGAAACTAAAAACTTTGCACTGGCTGGCTCCAGGAGTGGATTCGGCGAAACAGCCAACACAGGCACGTCCAGCGCTTGCTGGGCTCTGCGATGCCTGGGAGGCCAGCACCCGGGTCCAACCGTCAGATCAGCATTTCGGAAACACACGGCAGCTTTATCCGAAAAATGCCACCGGCTTAGGAATACTTTTGCAACATTAAACAATTTTAATTGCTTTCAATTTTTAATTCCTTCTAATTGGCATGGAAACTCTAAGCTCTCCCTCTCACGTCTGGCACTGCCGCTGGAAAGTCGTAACCCAGGAGGGCCACTTGCGGCCACGGTGCCGGAGGCGCCCGGCACTCTGTCCAGCCCCCGCGGGGGAAATGCACCCAAAATTACGGCTCTCTCTAGGCCCGGCTTCCCTCCTTCCTGCATGATCGCCTCACTCCCATTAGACTAATTCTTCCAAATTGTGACATATATTCTAACAACAGGCCTACTGACTGAGCCAAGACGATGAGAATGCATTCCCACTTGGGGCGTCCTCTGTGCCGCACCACCCCATCCCCAGGCGGCAGGACGGGGCCGCCACAGCGGGTGGGACCAGGCGCTGGGGCCATGCCAGGCAGCATGTGGGCGGACAGGTTACGCTAACCCTGCTGTTGCTCAACAATTCAAAGACCCATGCTGTGATACTATAGCCCAGCGTGCATTTCATAACGAGTCTTGTCACGGTGCCACATCTGAAAGCAGCAGCTGGCAACGCGGCTAAATAAAAAGAAAAGTGACCTGTAAGGGATGCTGCCTGCATGGCTGGGGCTTTGAACCACCATTGTCTTATATATCATAGGTGGTCCTGGAATCTCACACCACATCTGACGCAAGCCTCACTGAGAAAAGCATGGCTCTGTCCCTGGCCACTGTGCCCAGAGGTGACAGCTGCAGGGACCTCCAGGGGTGGGGCTGAGACCACCAGGCCTCCCTGGCTAGCCAGAGGCTCCATGTGACACCTCCCGTGACCTTGCAGCTTGGTCAGACACAGCCACAGGTGGCAGTGCCACAGCTGCAGTCATCGGGAACCCACCAGGGAAGCTGCCGTTCCCGAGGACTCTCTGCATGGTCCCCATTAGGGGGAGCCGAGCACCCCAGTGGAGCCCACGAACCTTTCCAGGGAGTGTGGACAAGTTTACAAAGTGGTGGCAGCACCTTCAACAGGATGGAGCTCCTCTGGGACCTCGACCACAGAACAGAGCTGAGTCTGTGTGGTGAGCGGCGGGTCAGCACCGGTCATGGAAGTTAGGGGTTCTGCAGTGGGGTAGGGACTTCCCTCCCATAGGCCAAGCCAACTCTGACGAGTGCCAGCTGGGACACCGGTCACCGGCAGGCGTGGCAGCTGAGAAGGCAGCACCTACGTCCAGTCCTAACTGGGGAGGAGAAAGCTCTGCAGCCCCAGAACACCAGGACCTCCACGTTCCCTCCCACTCTGAGGCTGGGAATGAGGACAGGACGCAGAGGGTGGGGGGACCGCCTGGTTCCCCCAGCCAGACCACAGCTCACTTCGAGAAGGTTCTTTGAACAGGGTGTCTCCCCATGTGCAGATCCAGGATTATTCGGTAGCCAGGAGAGCAGCACCCCCCGCCCTGGTGGGCAGGGGGCCTGCAGGGAGGTGAGGCAGGACTACCCCGCCCCATTTTGGGTCCAGCTGCCTCTGGCCAGTGCCACCACACCCTCAAGCTGCTCTGCTTCTCCCTGCCTCGACTGGCCACCGATGACAGGGGCTGTCCTGGAGTCAGCCCTTGCTGATGACACACCTGCCTCCCGCCCGAGGACGGCCCCACAAGGGCGGCTACCTGTGGGCCCTGGTGCAGCGCACCTGGGCCGATGACTCCTCACTCTCAAAAGAGCCCTGCAGGTTATGACAAAGGGCTGCTCCTCCTATGGGGACCTGGGGACTTCCTTACCAATAATGACCCTGCCCCCCACTCACAGGGGTCAATACCAAGGGGTCAAGTCTTTCTCCCCGCACCTACCTGGACTAATTCCTCCCCTAACTCCCACACGTACCTGCTTATCTTTTGGGTCTGTGTAATTCTCTTTGTGTAGTGTGCCACTTTAACACAAGACCTCAGATGCAAACGCCTCAGGGGAGTGACTCCGTCCTAGGAAGCAATGACTACAGAGTACAGGAGGAAGGGGGCTCCGCGGCAGGAAAGGGCCGCCTAGTCCTGGGGGGCTGGTGGGGTCTCAGGGGCCTGGACCTAGCAGGCGAGCCCTGCCTACCTGGTGTCCTTGCTGCCCGCAGCACCCCTCCACATAGCCAAAAACTGGAGACGCAATAATCGGATCTAGACAAGAGAAACCCTCCAGACGAGGCTGGAATTCCCACCCCACCCAAGTGCATAGAAGGAAACAGGAATAGGTCAGGACCTCCGAGAGCTGCCGCCTCTCTCTGCACCGGAGACTGCCCGCTCTCCAGCTCCACCCAACAGAGATGAGGTTCGGGGCTCTCCCACGGCCACCCCGACAATGGCCACCATCAGGTGGGCGCCAGCCCTGTGGGGCTGTCCATATCTGCCAGTGAACACAGGCTGTCACGTGCACAGACAGGGCTGACACCCCATTCCACAGAAAGAAACAGGGGGTCCAGAGCACACACACCCCACTTATCATCGCAACCTAGAGACGGGCCGGTGGAACTGAGCCTCCAGCCCCAGGCCAGCAGCACCCCGCCAGCGCCCGCCCCACACACACTCACAGCAAGAGCTGCCGTACACTCTGGTCCCAACTGCTGCAAAGGGTCACCGGTGACTCTCCATAAACCGTCTTATCTCCTATGGGCACAAGGGGGTAACGTCCCCCTGATGGAAGCCACCTGCTGTCCCTTCACTTGATAGACTGTGCGGGTCAGCAGCCCCAGCTGCACACACCCTGCCTGGGCAGCCATGAGCTGGGAGGTGACAGGGATGGGGCCTGTTGCATGCAGGGGTTTCCCTCTGACACTCACCCAGCACCCAGTGACCTTCTTCAGGAATGTTCTTAACAAAAAAGCATTCATGGAAGGCCAGGATAATCCCCCAAGGACCCTCACGACATGGGAACACATGAGCTGCGTTCCAGAAGTAACTGTCTTCCCCCACCTGCCATGGAATCCCCATCCCGCAGGTGGAAAGAGTTTGTGGACCTGCAGGGACTGAGGGGGATGAACCACAGCACTGGGGGCCCCTCCCCTGGGATGGCCCAGACCCAGGTGCCAGCCATGCTCACCAGTACAAGTAATAAGCCAAAGCCACGGCCACCAGGGTGGCGCAAACCCCGGAGAACAGGCAGGTGGAGTAGCTGACCAGCATCTTCACAGCCCGTGTCCCAAGAGCTTCTGCGCGTCGGTGCGGGGACCGGCGGTGTGAGTGGGTGCCACCTTCGGCCAGAGGGTGAGGAGAGGGATTATGGCCAGGCCCGCATCACCCACACTGGATGGGCCTTCACTGCTAAGGGCGCCCGCTCAGCAGAAAGAGGGCAACATGCACTTCTGGGGTACTGCTTCCGACCCAGCAGCACCCTGCATGTCTTGGAGGCCAAATGAGCGCAGGGCCCGAAAGCAGCACATGAAGCAGGGCCTCTACTCAGCCCCTGCAGGGTGCTGGACACTCACTAATCCAATAAGCAGCTTTCACTGGGAGCCGCTGTAAACAGGTGGCATCACAGGGCTCAGAGAGGACGCAGGTCAGAAGGCCCCACCCCAGCACCTGACCCTGGACCTCGGATCCAGAAGCCTCCAGAAACCCTGAGAGCGTGACAATCCTACAGCACCTGTGGGGTGAGCCAGTGAGGCCGAGGGGGACCCCAGTCTCGGCCTCAAGCTGGAAAACCCCTGAAAGGCCCCCCAGGTGATGGGCACCCTCTCTCTGGGACAAGCAGACTCCCTGCCCAGGGCAGGGCTGCCAAGCCCCCACACCCCAGAGGCCACAGGCAAAACCCAGTTCCAAAACCAGACCCCGTGGGTGAACGCTCTGGCCACCGCCCTGCGGAGAACTCTGGGAGGAGTCACGCCTCCTATTCCCTGGGAAACGGAGCTAAACAGACTGGGTGAGGGAATAGCAGACGGGCGAAGGTCGGCTGCCTCCGGCGTCTCCCCAGCCCGAGACTCTGAATCTGCACCACAGACCTGGGATGTGAAAAAATGACACAGGGACAGCAGTGTCCCCCTCGAGACCTGGTCCCTGTGCAGAAGGGCCCCAACAGACACACAAGGAACAGGAAGAGGGAGATTTATCGGGAGAGCACCTCGAGGCTTCTCTGGCCAACGCACCTTCCTTCCGGGGTCCTCATGCTGCACTGGGGTGCCAGGGAAGTGGCTGCTTTGTGCATCTTCCCTGGCACAAGACGCCAAAGACCCAAACAGGTGCTGGCCTCGTCGCTCCCGCTCTGCCGGGCCAAGCCCACTCCAGCCCCTGCTCCCGCGTCCTGCTGGCGGCAGGGGCTCCACCCAGGGTCTGCACTGTGACCTGGGCTGCTGGGCCTGTGGCCTCTGGGCAGTGACTGTCAAGTCCCTTTAGAGGCATCCGGCCGTGACCGACATTCTGGCCTGTCACTCCTGAGCTTAGCCCACTGGGAAGGGGCTTTGCCCTGAGCAGCACCTTGCTGGCTATGGATTTCCACCTCCTTAATCCCCAAAGTGGCCAGAGGAGCTGCTGACCTGGGAGGAGCAGCTCCTAAATGGCTGTGCGTGCTCCCCTGGGACCCGAGGCTGGTCCTCAACCTCCGAGGGCCTGAGAACCAGGCTGCTCCCCGACCGGGCAACTGCACCCCTGCCTTTCTAATAAACGGTGAAAGAAAAGAAGCCCTCCTCTCTCAGAAAGCTGCCTGGTGGTCTGTGTCTGCACAACCACCTTCCCAAGTCGACAAGCGCAGCCTAAAGAACCCCAGGTGGGGGCAGGGTGGCCCTCCATGCATCTGAGCCTCAGGGATGCTGGCCCCCGAGGTTGTGAAACCCATCGCTGAGCGCAGGGGTCGGTCTCTCTCTCTCTCAGGTCCCCACGAAGGGCAGCAGGTGCCCTTGGCTTGACCTGGGCTGGACCTTTGCCCTGAGGCTAGTTCTCATTTAGAAGGTCCTTACTGGTGAGGACCTTCTGGGACCCAGGCGACGCTGCCTTCCTCTGGGTAGACTGTCTGTTTGCCGGCACCCTGAAGTGTTTGGGGTGCCAGCCCCTCTCCTCCAAGAGGTAGCCAGAGAGACTCATCTGGAACAGCAATCAGGTCATGGCCTGACCCCCAGCTGCCACCTTCCCAACTGCAGGCTTCTGAGATACTCGCTACATCCTGCCCCCATCCCCCGCCTCCTGCCAGTCCGCACAGTGGAAGCCAGGCCAGCCCCTCAGCAGGCGAGTGTGTGGGTGGCCTGTGGGGTTGCTGTACCCCCCTCCAACAGCCACAGACCCTTCCCAGCCCTTGTCCTCTGGGCAGCACCCACGGGGGCTCCTCTGGGCCTGTGGTCAGCACCCAGCCCGTGGCACCTGCTGCAGTGCCGGTCTCTCTTCTCGCTGCTCCCCCCTGAACCCCGGGACCCTGGGGAGCACTGACGAGGGCCCGTGCACAGACCTCCCCGGTGGGGGCCAGAAGACAGAGGAACAGTCAGGCCACACCTGAGTTGCTCCCTGCCTCCGTGTATCACAGGAGGAGTCCCTTCTCTCCAGGTGACACTGCAGGAGGCCGCTGTGCTCACCCTGGAGAGAGGGCGCACGGTGCAGCCTTGGGCACAGACTGGACCCGAATCCTAGCACCTGCCCCCACTTCCGAGCTGAGCCTCAGTGTAAAGTGGGGATAATTGCTCTACCTATGTCACGGCGGGGTGGTGACAGGCAGGGGACTGGTATAGGAAAAGCACCTGGAAAAATGCCTGGCATGGGAACTGCCAGAAATGGTCAGCTCTCACGACGACGCCACGGCTCCTGAACCGCGCCTGTGGGGGACCGGCGGGCAGAGGTGGGAGAAGTACCGGAGGGTTCTCGCTCGGCTGCACCGGAACCAAAACTACACCTCAGGCCTGTTTTTGGTTCTATTAACGATAAAGAATGGTGAGATAGTTCTCTTGTCACTGTAGTCTTTACACCATTTGTGTAAAACTCAGCCAACCTGGGAGGGCTGGAGTCTTGGTTCTACTTATTTTGAAGTAAAGGTTGGCACACGAGTTTTGCCCAACCCTCCTCCAGCCATGTCTCTGCTGAGGGGAAGCTCCCGGGGGGCTCGGGGCGCAGACCCGTCACCACGAGGGTCCGCTCGTCCCGAGAGCCCCGAGTACGACATCACGCCTGCCTCTTGGCCCCCGCTCGGTTTCACTCCCCAGTCTCACTGAAGTTAGAGAGGACACAGCCGACCTGAACATATTACAGAAGACGACGTCGCGGGAACGTTTCATCCCCGGATCACTGCCCTGGGCCTGGAAGTGGCTGCGGCACACTGACCACGAGGAGATAGCGGTGGGAACGTGCAGACAGAATCTCCTGGAGGCTTCCCCGGAGCAGCGACATGGCAGGCACATTCAAAAACTGGAAACTTTTCTGCCCTGGCTGGTGTGGCTCAGTGAACTGAGTGCAGGCCTGAGAACCAAAGGGTCGCAAGTTCAATTCCCAGTCAGGGCACATGCCTGAGTTGCAGGCCATGTCCCCAGTAGGGGGCACACAAGAGGCAACCACACATTGATATTTCTCTCCCTCTCTTTCTCCCTCCCTTCTCCTCTCTCTAAAAAATAAATAAATGAAAGCTTAAAAAAAATAAAAACAAAACTTTTCTTTAGGCTCATTAAGTTTCTCCTGAAATCTCCACACTCTCTTTCTTGCACAACTGACCAGTCCAGGTGTGATTACTTATCCCTGTGTAACTTGTAGGATTCCTGCGGCCATCAGACATGAGGATGCGTGAGTGATACATATGCAGTCACATTACCGTGTGGTTCTGAAAGAAAGTTGCTTTCCTGTCCCACGGACACCCCCCCCATCCTGCCGTCGGGTCCAGAGGCAGCCAGGTGCTGCCTCTATAGCATCTGCCTAGTGCCGCAAGCCCCGCCCCGAAACCGGGAGCCAGGGGGAACCGGAGGGCAGGGCGGTGAAGCTCAGACCAGGAGAGCGCAGGAAGGAGGAGGTGCCTGGGCCAGGGAGAGAAAAAGCCCCGCCCTGGGGGCCACCCACCAAGCCTGCGAGGGCCACCAGGGATCACGGGTTCCATGGCAGCGGCTGCAGAGCCGTGCAGCCGCTGCATCTCTCCAGCTTCCAGACAAACATGCGATCCCTTCTACCCGCCTCCGGAGAAGGGGCAGGTACAGACCCAGGACAGCCCCGACCTGTGAGCCCAGGTCCAGCGCCCCTCCTGTCCCTTCTGTCGGCCACCTCCTTTCCCCGGCCAGTTCTCTCTGCTCACCTGCAGTCCGGTGTGAGCAGGTCCCCCCCAGAAAGTGTGATCCCCTTTCTGCCAGCCTTACCTCCAGCTCCCGGCCCTCCAGGGAGGACCCCATCTGGGAACACCCCAGAACCGGGTGCTGACAGCCTGTATGTTAACACTGAGGCCTGAAAGGGCAGTCGACGTGGAAACTAGGGAAGGCCACAAGAGCCCCGACGAGACAAGCTGGTGACAGATCGGGGAGACCACGCCAGACATGCAGGGGAGATGTCAGGCAGGCCATGCCAAGGTCGTGCTAAGTGACAGACACGAGACATGAATTATTCATGTAATGGTCACAGTAGCCCTGATCTCCTGGCACCATTACCAGCTGCAAGTGAGGTCACCAGACAACTGGCCAACCCGGGGTTAGGGGTCACCAAATAACTGGCCAACCCGGGGTTAGAAACCAAGTTTGGCCGATGCTGGCCCCAGGGTATTCAACTGCCCTTGGTGCAACCGGTTCCACCTAGATCCTCCTGGAATGGTTCGTGGCTTCTTTCTAAGTAGAGACAAACTCCGGGAAGTCCCCAGGAGCCAGGGCTTATCCCCACCTGGGGTTTATCCCCACTTCTCCACCCTCGGACTCTTGTTAACTCGCAGTTAATCACCCTCTTCCCCACAGGTTCCCCAAAGGCACTGTGTCAGTCCCTGACATCTGGGCCTCAAGAAAACGTGTCCTGCCTAATCCACAGAGCGGCGGCGACAAGGAGCTGCGGAAGTCACTGCTCAGCTTTACGCCCCTGGGTTTCCACACTGGCTAAACACGTCCGTCCCAGGCCCCCCCTCACACAGCCCCACTGCTTTTATTAGGTTAATGAGATGCCGCCGCCCACTGGGAACGCGCCAGCTCACCAGCCTGTTTACCCAGACTGCGCTCAGCACTAGGAGCAGAGAGAACCCTCCAAGGCCAGCAAGACGTCGCTGCTGGACCTTCGAGAAGAAGTTGCCGAATGCACTCACTTAACCACGCCCCCCGCCCCCCAGCCCTGAGGCCTCACTGGGCTCCTCACTGCCGACAGTGAGTTCCCCCCCTCACACCTCATTCTCATGCCCAGGGCGTCCTTCCCACTGACCGCTTGGACCGGAGCTCCTGGTGCTTCCCAGCGGCCTGTGGAGAGGTTATGCGTCCTTAGAGCTGCCTCTTCTGGTCCCAGGAAGAAGCGGAGGACACGGTCCACCGCCCAAGCGTGTCCTAGAGAAGCATCTCCAGTCCTGCTCACGTCTACTCTGTTCGGGTGCGGGGGGGCACGACCCCAGGCTGAGTCCCGCTCCGCCGGGACCCCTCTCCGGGGGTCGCTGCAGAGGTGCCTCCCCTCACCTGGAGGCAGGAGGTTTTGTCTTCCACTCCTCACCCAGTTGGCCCTCCCACAGAGGAACAAAACTGAAGCTCCCCGCCTGGGAAGGCTCTTTCTCTTCACTTCGACTGGCTCTGGGTAAATGAGACGCGGGGGCAGAAACTCCAGGAGCAAGGCGGATGCTCACAGGGACCAGCTGATACAATGTCCTTCCAATCCACACTGGGACACCACGGGAGGGGAACAGGTTACTATGCAAACCAAACACAAGTAAACAGCGGAGGTGAGAGCCCAGGAAGGCCAGAGGCCAAGTCTCAAGTGCTTTTAAGTGCAGACAGGAGCTCCGTTCCCAGACGCTGTCTGCTTGGCTTGCAGTCACTCGGTGGCCTTCACACAGGCCGCTGGGAGGACCACGCACAGGTGTGACTGGCAGCAGGTGTGCTGGGATGATGCCGCTGCGTGGGGGCTGGGGGTCTCCCAGTTACAGGTGGACGAAGAGGCTTCACTCTAAGACTCGGGGGTCAGCCTGTAAAGCTCCCCCAGGACATGTGACCAGGTTCTTTGGCGCCCAGCACATTCAGACAGTGTGAACCCACTGGTTCTTTTTCATGGTGGCAGATGAGGCCTGGTGGGTGGCCTTCCGAAGGCAGTCACGGCCCAGCAGTAGACAACAGTGAGGAAGACAGGTGCACACAACTCTGAAGCACCTGCAGGAGCTACCTGGTGGTCCTTAAAGAAGCAAAATCCCAGTATAGCAAAAGGGGGTGCAGGGTGCAGAAGGGTTTTAGCTCGTCGTGAACTATCAGTGGGCAGCTCGGACCCTGCAGGTGCCACATGCTCCGACAGCTCCCGGGAACCGGCACCACCAGCTTGAAACCCATCCCTGAAAAAAGCCTCATGCCCGGAAAGCAGCTTTTAAACAAAACCCGGTTTTAGACGTGAAGTCTGTCTGAACTGTTGTCATGATCCTTAAAATTCGCACAAGCCAGCTTGCTCTGCTCCTCCTCGTCCCCACCGACGTCACTGCTGAAGTGCCTGTCACACCTTCAGGCTGGGTGACCTGCACAGGACTCTGCAGCCTGGGTGCCCTCTTCTTAGGCGGGAGCATGCCCAACCCTCCAGCCCTGTCGCTCTGCTCTCTGAAATCTCCTTTCTAAATTATTACTTTTTAAATTTTATTTATTTTAGAGAGAGGGGCATGGAAGGAGAAAGTGGGGGGAAACATCAGCCGTTTCCCTGTCAGGACAAGGGGGCAAGGCAGTGGCTGCTGAGCCAGGCATGGCGTCCCAGGCTCGGCAAGTGTGCGGCCTGATACTGTGTCCACCGGCTCCCGCTTGCGTTTTCAGAGCAAGTGTGCTCAGTGTGGCCATGTTTCCTTCCACAGAGCAGGCCCTGCGTTGGGGGTGTGCTCAGAAGCCAGTGAGGAGCCACCATCGCCACGTGGGGGCTGAACCTGGGTTGACACCACCCTTCTTCTCCACCTGCAGAGGGCGCTATTCTCCCCGGTCAGCTGAGCAGCTGTGCGGGGCTCCTGCTGCTGGGAGAGCAGGCAGTGCGGACCGGCTCGGGTGCCCAGCGCTCAGAGAGCAGCTTGAACCAGCCCCTGGCAGGACGCACCAGGCCCGATGTGGGCCCCATGCGCCCCAGCTCCCTGGAGAGGGAGACCAGGTTCTAAAATTTCAGGCAGGGCATTCTAACAGTAGCTGCAGCTGACAGTGCTGTACAGGGTGATGCATGCTAGTCACCGTCACCTCATCCACTCTTCACCACACCCTCGGGAGGGGGCACACTTAGGAGCTTCACTGTACAGGTGAGGAAACTGAGGCACAGAGAGGGTAAGCAACTAGCCCAGAGTCGCAGAGCAAGTGAGTGGCAGAATTGGGATTCTAGCTTCTTTCATAAACAGGACTGGGTTCTAAACAGCCCAGGAGCCAAACCCAACCCAGGTGCCCCAGAAGCCACCATTCTCTCATCTCCGCTGAAAGACAGAGGTTTGAGCCCCTCGGCCGGAGAGGAGCCTGCTGCGGTGAGTGAAGGGGGGAAAAGGGCATGTGGGAGCGGGGCTCAGGGGAGACAGGAGCAGCTTTCTTTCCCTACCTTCTACCATCAGGTCCACAAGGGTGGAGGGGGCTGAGGGCAGACCCCAAAGACCCCCTGTTCCCCCTGGGAGACTGAGGCGCTGCAGCCACCCACTGCCTTGGGTGGACCAGCTGCCTGTTCTGCACCCAAATGAAACATTTCCAGCAAAAACACTCCCCAACTTTTGAACTGTGTTTTTAAAAAGGTGAAATCAGGAGGTTTTCTGAGTTAGTGGATAGTAATGCATTCCTGTTGTAAAAATCTCAAACCACACGGAGGGACACGGTCCAGAGAGGACCCTTCACCACCGCCCCACCTCCCAGGGCTGCCGCAGACCTGGTGTCTGCCCCGGGTGCAGGGAGGTTCGGATGCCGACTTGCATGGAGGGGTTCTGTGCCTCTGCCTTGGTGTCCCTCATACCACTCTCCGTGCTGTGGACTGAATGGCTGGGTCCCACCCCCCCAATTCCAGTGTTGGAACCAAATGCCCCACGTGGCGGTACTGGAAGTAGGGCCCCTGGGAGGTGACCAGACCACAGGGTGGGGCCCCCATGAATGGATCAGCATCCTTCTAAGAGAGACCCCCAGACAGCTCCCAGTCTCCTCCACTCTGCTGGGGACACAGAAAGAAGGCCCTGCCTGCGACCCAGGAAGCAGGCCTCTCCAGACACCGGTGGCTTGATCTTGGGTTTCCAGCCTCAGAAACTATGAGAAATCAGTGTCTGTTTTCTTAAAGTCACCCTCCTACAGCATTCTCTTCTAACAGCCTGCACGGACTGACGCTCGGACAGGAAAGTCTGCCGGGTCAGCACTCGCCTCTCCTTTTTGCGAGGGGCAGCAGAGACAGGAGCACCCCACCGCAGGCCAGATCCTGGCCTCTGCACCACCGAGCTGTGTTCCCCGGAGAAAGGTGCTGAACCTCTCTGAGCTCCCATGGCCTCCTCTGGAGAGCGGGACACGGTTCCTGTCTCACCAGGTCAGGAGGGTTATATGAGTGTGCCGGGGGGAGCGCCAGACCAGAGGCTGGCCCAGGGCTCGGTGCAGTCACTGTCAGCATCGCTGCTTTCTCTCATGTCACACTGGCTGCAGAGTATTTCGTTGTAGGGATGTATTAAAAAGCATGTCATCGTTCTCCTGTCCAGGACATTCAGATGTCGAGTGCCCCACCTGTGGGGTGACACTGTGACTCTGGGCTACCCCCTCAGGCTCCTCAGAGAGGAATGAGTGGCCTGCGGTGGCCCCACCAGCTCAACCCACTCCCACTCTAGCCTCAGCAGCCGTCACGCTCAGACAGGGTCTGTTCCCCTCGTTCCCAGGCCAGCCGGGGGACTGCCTGGAGGTGGAGAGGTCTCGGGGTTCCCAGCCTTGCTGTGCTGTCCCGCCACTTGGCCACAGGTCCCGCCTGCCTGTGGGCCTCTCCCCAGCTCTGTAACACTGGGGCCACCAACCTTCACCTGGGGACGTGAGTGTGTGCATGACACCACACTCGGGACTGCCCAGGCTGTGCAGTCCCTCTGGGAAGAGGAGAAGCTTCTGACTGGTTTCCAAGGTGAGCACCCCGAGGTCCCGAGGGAGCAGCCTGGGATGCCTGGGCCGCCGGCATGCAGCCTCTGCCCCTGAGGCACAGCACGGTGGGAGGGGCACTTCGGTGGCCGGTGTTATGTTACTGATCCGTACCTTGTCAACTGACACTGACCTTTTCCTGGGAGGAGACAATCTACTTTTTTTTTTTTTTTTACCTTACAGAAAAAGGCTGAGACAGAAAAGTAAAGAGAAACTTAAACTATAGCCAACAACAAAAACCACACCTTTGCAGGCCCCACAGTGGCGCTCCCTGGAGGGCCACAGGCCCAGCCCCTGCGTTCTGCAGGTCCTACCCTGCTCGCCTCCGTGCAGCCGCCTCCGCCTCTGCCGCCGCCGCCGCCGCCTTCTCTCCGCACGGCTACCTCCGCCTGTGGGCAGGCTCCCCACGCTGCTCAGCCTGCTCTGCTCCAAGCTTCAAGAACTGAAAGCTGAGCCAGTGTTGTCAAATCGTCAAACCGGCTGGGCTGGGGCACGGCCAGATCCTTCCACCCTCCCCCACCGGCTCCCAGCCGGGCGCACCAGCAGGAGCTACACCTGCCTTTGGGGACAACAGTGTGAGACCAGGGGCTTTAGAGTGTGACCTGAAGAACAGAGTCTCCCCACCTCCCCTCAGTCAGCGTGTAGAAAAATCTCCAGTAGAGACGGTTTCTACAACGCAAATTGACAAAGCAGCGGTTTGCTGGAAGGACTCGAGGCAGGAGAAGCTTCTCAGATGCCTGGTTTCCAACTTGGCTCTCTGCCACGTCAGCCTTAACGCCTGGGACGTGGTCTGCGTCTGGCTTTTCTAATGAAATTTTCTTTAGATTTCAGGGTGGGGTAGAAAAAAACATTCTTTAGATTTCAAAATAAAAAGTTTTTAAAAAGTAACATGAGTTATTTTTTTTTTACTTAGAAAAATTTCTGCCTGAGCAATAAAAGAGATAAAAAAAATACATGAAGGAAAGAGGAGCAAAGTCGTCCCCTGAATCATGGACATGACTACAGACTCAGCACGATCCCTAATTTATGCCCACGGGCCCTGGAGGGTAGCTCTGTGCCGGCCAGTCGTGGTTTCCACGGTGCCTCTGCCACCAAGGTTACACTGAGTCCCTCGTGGGTGCGTCAGACGCCCCAACGGCCTGGGGCGTTCCCAGTGTAGCCAGACCATCCACGAGAGCCAGTGCATCCTGTGCACTAGCCCTGTGGCTCAGAGCGCTGAGGCTCTGCGCTCGGAAGCCCCCAGTTAAGAAGGCCTTACGGATATTTTTCTTGGAGAACCGGAGGCATTATTTCCACAATCTTCAAAGAAGAGTGAGATCAGAAAAGCCCCTAAGCCTCCAGTGGCGGACACCACATCTGGGAATTTTCCAATCTGACCAGCTATGCTGGTTTCCAGCCCCTCCCCCCCATGGAGGCAGGCAGAGACAACTGCCGTGACAGCTGGGGTGACGGGTGCCCTGCTGGGCACCTTGTCCCCCTGTGAGCAGTAGGCGCCCCTGGAGCCCCTCCTGCTCCTGCAGCCCAGGCTCACAGTGGAGATGGGAGCGGAATGCAGACCAGCTCTGGGCGTAAAATCCCACTGCTTTTATCCACATGGCCCCGGCAGACAGAATGGCCTGGGGGGAAACGGGAGATGGGGGTCATTTAAGTAGCCCTCTGAGCATGCTAAACAAGGTGTGCTTTTTAGTGTCTTTCCAAAGGCATCACAGAACAAGTTCCACCTGGAGAAAACCCTGTTCCGGCACAGACGGCGCACACTGCCTCCAGGTCAGCCTTGCACAACCCTGGCTTTGAGAGTGCGGCGTAGTTCTGCTGAAAGTTCTCTCCCACGTGTGCGGCTGCGTCCACGTGGCCATCTGAGGCCTTCCGCCCAGACCAGGGACCAGACGGCACCTGGGCCCTTGCTGTGTGGTCACGTGGGGGATACTGCAACACAGACCGAGGCCAGCCGATGACGTGGCTCGATCTGAATGTCAAGAGGCTGTGTGCTCACTACCCTCTCTGCCCCCAGCTTCCTAGAAGGCTGCAGCCACTGGCCCAGGCCAACAGCCACCGTCTCCCTCCGTCCCTCTCACCTTGGCCCCTCTGGCCAGCAGGCACCCTCAGGCCAGACCCTGGCTCCAGCATGGGCTGGCCGTGCACATCCCTCCCACACAGAGCCCTGGGACCCTGTCATCTCCACGGGCGGGGCCTCCAGGTGGCACCTCCATTGCCACAACCTTGGCTGTCCCCAGTGCTCAACACTTCAGCTCTGCCTCTGGCCCAGGAAGCAGTTAGCATGCTTTTGAGCTCAGACACTCTGTCACTAGGTTTCCTTGGGGACGGTGTGCCTTCCCACCTCTCACCTGCAGCAGCTGAGTGTTCGGACACTCACCCAGCCATCTCTGCCACAGGCCCCAAGCCCTTTCTATGGGCAGTGGAGACTCCCCACCCTGACTCCCCTGACCCCTGGGGGTCAGCCGACACACCCCCACTGCCTCCAGCAGCTCACACCCCGGCTCCCGCAGCTCCGAGCTCAGAACCACAGTGCCTGGCCCCAGACCCGCCGCCACACAGCCGCCGTTTCTGCAGCTCCGTGACCGGATGAAACAACACGGGGGCTGGCAACAGCGCGGGAAGTAGAAGTGGCCGTCCTGTGCACGCAGGTTCAGTTCTCAGAATGTGTTTGTAAATACAAGGAGCTGGCCCTCAAGTCACACGAGGAAAGGGACAACTGCCAGAAGGGCAAAACAGGGGGGTGTTGGGAAGGACCCTCTCCTGAGCTCCGGGCAGCTGCAAGTGCTCCCTGCTCTCCAACAAGCGGGAACAGAGCGGTCAGCGCGGGTGGATGCTGATGGTGACAACAGCCACGGAGGCCAGAGGCCGGACTATCCAGGCTCCCCCTCTTGGCTCCAGCAAGGGGGTCCCTGTGCAGGTGTGTGCTGACCACAGCAGAGCCAGCTCCAGGATCCCCACCCCGGTGGCCAGCTCTGCTGCCCGTGGCCACTGGACACAGGTTCTACGATCCCTCCCTGCCCAGCTTTCCCATGCCCTGACTGGACAGTGCCCATCGGTGGACTTTTGCAGGAGCTCGGGTGCGGCCGCTGACCCGTGCCAGGCAATGCCACACCTGCTCCTTGACAGACGAGGGCAGACCCACCGTCTATGGTTCTCTGCACCCCCTTCCCACCCCAGGCCCTGGCAGTGACAGTGACCAGATAGCTAACTGTGAGTGAGCAAATGGAGGGATGTCAAGTCAAAGGCTGAGTCACCACTAGGGCGAGCCTTGGCCCCCGATCCCAGTTCTCTCCGTCCTGACCCGGGGCAAGGAAGCAGTGCCACCCACTCCGCCACAGACGAGCGTTCTCAGTCACCAGCAGGGCCATGGGTGGGAGGCAGGCGTACACCTTAACTCGCAGGGAAATCTTCCCACCCCCTCCCACCTGTGCCCGACGCAGGGCCTGTGCCAGGCTGGACCCCGGCCTGGCCACCTGCCCAACCACTTGGGCGTCACACAGGACTGCTGGGCAGGGCCCTGGGTCTCACCCTGCACAACATGCCCCCCCCCACACCCAAGTGACAGAAACTAAACCACCAGCAGGACCACAGAGGACTCCTCTGTTTAAGTGTCTGGGTGCTTATTTTGCAGCTTAAAACCCATCACACTTAGGAACCAGCCATGAACTTGCTGGTTCAAGTTCATTGTCATGCACATGTGGCCCCTGTGCACGGGCCTGTTCTCAGAGCCCAACACCAGAGCCCACCCCAGGCACCCAAATAAAATCGCACCTCCGATCCCACCCACAGACCTGAATATACGCTCTCCTCCAGAACTGCTTCCTCCGGCCGCTCACGTGTTAACCTGAGGGTCATCCTGAGAGACACAGCCTGCCCAGCCACCACAGGCAGGAGTGACAGCCACCTCCCTTCTAGATGAACATGCCACTTGAAAGTCCTCCAGATCTTATGGCCCCTGGAGAGCGGAGCCAGTGCACGCCACAAGCAGGAGTCTGTCTCGGCCAAAAGTCCACACATGACACCACAGCAGGCTGAGCACCAGCCATAAAGAGCTGTGTGTGCAAGCTCACCGCTCCAGGGACCGCGCTGAAAATGTGGAAGAGTAAAATTGACTTTTTGTAATGTACGGTATTTAACCCAAGACAGCCAGGATACCGCCGTGTGCACACGCGAGTGACGTGCAGATGAGTTAACGAGATGTCCCGAGTCACCCGTCCTCCGGCCTTTCCAGTCAGTAAGCTCCCCTGTGCCGGACCCTCCACAGCTCTCAGTTCCGCCCCACTGCCTCCCAGGCCCCGACAGCCACTCTGGGCAGGGACACTGACCCGGGACCATTATCGCCTCTGTTATTTCAGGTGGTCATGTGGCATTTGACCAAAGTTCTGGCCACCCTGACTGGGCAGACACGACGGTCTCAGAAATTGTTCTGCTGGAACCGCCTGACAGGCTACAGCATGAGGCGGAGGCCCTGGAGGTGACAGTGCAGGCCAGACATCTGAGTCACCCAGTGCCTGCCTTTGCTCTGCGGGCGAGAAAGGGGGTTCCATGGGAACTAAGGCACAGCCTGATCCGATCGCAGCTGCCTAGCGGGGCGGCTCGGGGTGGGCAGCCAGCCCCCAGGCCTCCAGTTTCTCGAGGGGAGGGCTCCAAGTCAGCCCTGTCCATGGTCCCACATCCAGGTTCACACGCCTTTGACACGCCAACAGCAACGCCCCGGGAAGGGGGCGTCAACCCTCCAGGGAGCACACAGTCTTGTTAGCAACCCTGCGATCCAGCCCCTGCCCTGCTCTCCCCCACTTCACGTGACCTCTCCGGATTTCAAACGCACACTACCAGCCGCCAACCGTCACCCCTCAGCACGCTGGCATCTTGCTCCCCAGCACGTGCCGTCAGTGCGGCCCAAGTCAACTCTTGCTACTTCTCTGCGGGTTCAGACATTTCTTACGTTGACAGTTCAGCTCAGGGCAAGGAAGGACAGTTCAGCTCAGGGCAAGGAAGGACAGATGCCAGCCACGGGGACTCCCACACATTAAAGAGGGACCGATGCCATTCCGGACAGGCAAAGGCGGAGGGGGTCCCCGGATAAATCACTCACCCTGTCAGCTCTTCTGCAGCCGGAGACGGTGGGGTCTGAGATGCACGGCCCTAAACTCCCCACCCCCCACCCCCCCACTACTCCGTGCCTCGTTCCGTCCGTTCGGGGCCGGCGGGCAGGCGGTTCTGCTGGAGAACAGCCCTGCTCTTACCTGTCTTACCTGTGAGCCTCCCGGGCCAGACCTGCAGGGCGGCTCCCTCACTGGAGGTGGCCCGGCTCTTATCCTGCCCTCAGCCCCTCCCAGCCGGGGAGGCGGGATCTGTAGGGAGGCAGGGGCTCACGAGAGCTCAGGAGCTCTCCTTTTCTAAAAGCCTCTGGCCTAGAGCCTCTGCTCACGGGGAAGGTGGGAGCAACCAGGAACGTGGGCGGCCTGGGGCAACCGCTGCATGGCCCAGGGGAGAGTGCCGGTGGCCTGCGTCCAGAGGGGTGGGCGCCACTCGGGGCAGGGGAGCGACCAGGGAGGAGTCCTGCTTGGGGCAGCGGCTGTCCGCTTCAGATCTGTCCCTTTCCCTATCTGCGCAGAGGCTAAAAGCTGGGGCCTGCCCAGCCACCGCGTGACAAACAGAAATGGGGTTAACACAACTGGTGCGTGCCAAGTGGAGCGAAGAGGGAAGCCCGAAGAGACAGGTGAAAGGCTTCCTACCCCATCCGGGTCAAAGGTCAAGGGTGCCCTCAGTTTCTGGAACACTGACCACCCGGGGGAGCAGTAGGAATGCACTGGCCGCTAGAGAGGTTCAGAGCAAGCACCCTGAGTTGTTTCTGTGGTGTGTGGAGTCTTTTTTAGCTAAAGGCAACTGGGACCCTGTGGGCTCAGGGAAAACTTCTGCCCACCCCAACCACCCCCAACCGGCAAGCGCTGGGTTAGGGCCTGGCCCATGGTAAGAGATGATCAGAGGTGACCTTGTCTGACCTCTAGGGGTGGGGAGGGAACTACGAACTACAACCACTCATCTGCTCTTCTTGTCCCTCAGCAATGACCCGCTGACGCCCTCCAGAACCTCCCCTTCCCGACCTCTGACCGTCTTACGTCCCTCGTTGTCCCCTTCCGAGCCTCCCACGTGCATGGGGTTTTGTGTGGACACAGGTGTTACGTGTGGTCACTGTCCTCTGCTGATCTGTCTCGTGTCTGTCTGATTATCACTGCAGCCGGAAGAATCTTGAGGGTAAAGAAAGTTTCTCCCTCAGCCACACTGCCAGTCCAGGATTCGCTGTCCCTTGCTTCCGTGCCAACGGGGTGGACATTCTGCCCGGCAGATGCAGGCTCAGCCAGAAGGATGAGGTCCCAGGACAGACGTACTCACCAACCAGGGCCTGGCCCAGCCGGGTGCAGAGCACCCCGGAGCCCTCGTCATACTGACCCAGGCTCCGGCCTTTTGTCCCTGAAGGCCACACGGGACAGGCTCTTCCACACACAGACTCAAGCACTGGGCTCTACCCCAACAGCCTGCACGCAGGCCACATGGGGAACCCCCGCACCGAGGTCTGCCGGCACCAGGGCTCAGCCAGCACCAAGAGTCTGTCCCCTCGCCTGACTGGGCAGCCTCCACAGGAGAGCTCCGCCCCGGGGCGGGAACACTTCCCAAGGTCCCTCTCCTTCACTTACTGGCGCAGGGTCCGGCAGAAGTAACACCCGCCTGAGTGCGGTTGGTAGGGTAACAACGTGGGTCTGGCAGTTTATAGTTTTAATTTGAACATCTCACCTAAATGTCACAGGGTGTGCTTGGGTGTGATGTTGTTATGTTACAGAATTACGTGCTTACGATTTTGTAATTTTAAAAAGGGGGCATTATTTGTGCTGGACCCTGTATTTTTAATTTTAAAAAGTCCAACACAAAAAGCAGTGCCTCGGACGCCCAGCACCCACCACTGAGATCACCCATCTGCCACAGTGGCCTCTGCTGTGTCTTCGAAGAACCAAACCCTGTGTGTGGTGTGTATACACGTGTATGTGTGCATGTGCCGTGGGTAGAAACAGCATCTCAGACACACGAGCTGGGTGTGGGAACCCTTCTCCAGCTGCCTCCCGGATTTGTCACAGAACTGGGACATTCCCTTGGCCCCATGGTGCCCTGAAGCAGGGGCCACCCCGTGTACCCGTCTGTCTGTACAGCAGGAGCCTCCTGCCCAACCTCCCCACTCTGGTCACGGGTCGCACAGCGTCCCGTCTGTCTGTCCCGTCTGCCCGGCCAGTGCCATGCAGGCTCTGAGGCCCTCGTCACATGCCTTGTGCCAGCGTGAGGCTGCCCCGCCATCATGGTGGGAAAGGTTGGCCAAGGTACACTCCCTGTCCCTCCTCCTGGTCATGCCTGGCTCAGCCTCCACTGCTCCTGCAGGTCGGGGGGCAGGTCTGCAAACCCTGAGGAGACATCACTGCCAGCCTGGGCCTCAGCCGAAGGCCAGGCAGAGAGACACCCCAAAAGTCCAACTACACACTGAGACTAAGAGCCCACAGCCGGCCAGTGCCACCCTCTAGCCTTTTGTGTCTGAAGGTGGCAGTCACATTGCCAAGCAGCAGCATGAAGTCTAAGACAGACACGTTCCAGAAGGACGGCCCCCAGTGAGGAAGCTCACTCAGGCTCAATCAGGGGACGAGTGTGTTCCTCCCAGTTGTGCTTCTGTGAGCCTGAGACAGGTCAGTAGACACACACACGTGCACACATGCACACATGCAGATACATGTGCAGGTGCACACAAGCAAACACAGGCATGTACACACACATCCCACACCTGCATGCACACTCAACCTACCAGCAAGCCTGGCTCTCCGCCTACTCTGCCAGCTGCCCCACCACCTCTCCTGACTCCCAGCCTTGTCCCCTACGATCCACGGTAAAGCCAGGGCTCTCTCCACCCACTGAGGATCGTGCCATGGCCAAGCCTCTGCCTTGGGGGCCCCAACCGAACCAAGAACAAGAGCCATCTTCACACGTCTACTAAGCTGGGCGCCCTGGCCCGCAGGGCCTGCAGTCTGCACTCCCGGCCCTCCCCCAGCCTCATGGCGCGCCTGCCGCCTGCCCGCCAAGCTCTGGGAGCACTTGCTCCCTGCCAGCCCCTGGGAGAGGTCCTCCGCTCTCCATCGGCACCCACCCTGCCCATCACTCTGCCACGCCCCCTTACGCCCTGCACTGCACTCCCAGCAGTGTTGTCTGGCATCTCTCATATGTTTATTTGTTTATTATTGTTACCTGGCTTCCCCTGCTGCCCATGAAAGTGCAGCCCCCAGGGCTGTAGGAATCCACAAAGAACAAACGGACTGAAAGCAGGACTTCGCACACATCCCATGTTAGTTCAAGTCACCCCCCGCCACAGGCACTGAGTCTACTGGCCGGCCACCTCCGCCCCCAGCACCAAGGGGGGCGCTGGCACACAGTGGGGCCCTGAGCACAGTGAGTGGTTATCTAGTAGGATCTACACTGCCTGGAAGCAGGAAGGGGGCTGTGCACACCCCCACCTCCTGGGCCCCCCCTCCCGGGGGCCTCCCTGCAGAAGCCTCAGCTAGTCCACGCCCTCTCCTCGCCAACAAACCACATGGACCCCGAGGTGCCAAACCAGAGACGAACGGAACTTTCCAGCAACCACAGAAATGTCTTTACCTCATCCATCTTTATTTAACAGCTACCCGGGTCTCCAAAGCCTTAAACGCACACTTCTTTACGAGCAACATGGCTTCTCAAAAACACGTGTTGCTGGTTACGGTGCTTCTTCAGCACGCACAGCCGTAAGTACCTACAGCGCCGAAAACAAACCCGCACCCACACGTGAGGGCCTCGCCCCCCTGCACGTCCCCCCAGGACCGACACTCTCAGCCTCCCCCACCCCACGTTTCCGCTCCTCACCTAGACTGCAGGGTTAAGAATTTTAACTTCCCAAGGAAATCTTCTTCACTAGACAGCATTCATCTCAAATACAGAAGTCTAGATTCCCAGGACAATCTATCCGGTATTTGTTAACCCTTCCCAGAAACAGCATCAAGATACAGGGAATCCAGCAAAACGTCGCCCGGCGCCGCCCCTGCCGCTGGCCTTCTGGCCGGCGCTCATGGAGCGTCCCCCATGGAAGGCACGCCCACCCTCCCCAGCCCAGACCTGGCCCCCAGACCTCGGAGGTCAGAGTCTTGACGGGAAAATGATGCGCACTCGCCCCAGACAAGTCAGCTCAGAGAGTCAGCAGCGTGGACTTAATTACTAATTAACAAAGGCCAGGCGTCACCCCTCGTTTTATTATTCACTGAGAACTTATCAAAGGCACCTGATAACCAAGCGGTTCCAAAGCTGTTCGCCACTTTAATAAACCCAGAGTCTCATCAAGGTCTTAGGGTCTCCTGAGCTGGGACAAGAGCAGCGGCTCACTGCCCTCTTGCCCCGAGTCCCACCCTCACACAGGGAGACACACACACACAGACCAGAGCATCCACAGCACACCAGCCGGCCAGTCCAGAAGCTGCCTCGGGAAGGGTCGCCGTGCTCAGGGGTGTGGGTGACCGCGGTTATCGGCGTGGGCTGGACCCACGCCCACTGGGCCTGCTGCAGCACAGCTGTGTGTCACTTGGGAGGCAGAAGCAACCTTGTAAGGATGCCAGGCTCCAGGGCAGGCCGGCACGGTGCTGCGTGTGCCCAGGAAACATGGGCTTGAAAACACTGCGGGACCAAAGTCCCGGCTCTCGCGCCTTCACACTGTTGGGGAGGAAAGCAGAGACAGCGGCGTACTTCAGCCGGGTCCCCCAGCCTCCCTGTGGTGAGGGTGTGTCCAACAGTGGGAACAGGAGAGTAGATTTACCAGGTAAAATTCAAGAGAGGATGGGAGCAAGATGGGACAAGATGACAATGGGACTTCCGACTGCAGCAGGAACCACAGAAGTATCACCAGCGGTTGGAAACCCTGCCACCTGCTGGACTGACAGGAGAGACAAAACTAACACCCAGTGTCACAGAAAGATGGAGACTAAATCAAGGCAAATGTGTACAAACACCCACGAAAAATGCTGGGCCACAAAATCAGGTGGGAAAACAGACGTGCAGGCGAGACGTCCTGGGGTGATGCCCAGGGCTGGGCCACAGCGACAAGCGGCTCCACCTGCTGGCTGTCCACACCTCTGCTGATGACAGAGCTGGGGACACACCTGAGGCGCCCAGGCCCGGGGATCACGATGTGTCTGCCTGGAGGAAGAAGCCTGAGCAGAGAGTGCTGAGCGCCCAGCACTCTGACAACCAACCAACACGGGGTAGGGGGGGCGCAAGGAGCCACAGCCACTTCCTAGGCACTGGTGGGAAAACGACAGCAGGGCAGCTGGCAGGGCGGACAGGAAAAGCTCCGATGGTTCGCCGTTCACAGGAGGTGCAAGGGCGGGTGCTCGGGAAGGCACTGCCTCGGGAGCGGCAGGGACAGGGCACTTCACTGCCGCTCTCAGCACAAAAACAAGACATTTTCCAAAACAGGGGAACGAAGGATCCGATAGGAGGACGTCCGGGTCAGGCCGGACCAGGTGACCCCTAACACAAAACTCACACTTCCCCAGCCAGCAGGCCGGCCGCGCCAGAACACAGCCCGGCACAGAACCCAGCCCCCGGAAAGGCATGGAGTGGGGGCTGAGTGTGCCAGCCTGGGCTCATGAACGGGCACACATTTTATCTGTGACCCCCAAACACACAAGTTACCAACAGCACTAATCAAACACGCAGGCCGTATCAATGGACTCGAACTGGTGGAGATCCCCCGGGCTAAAAACGGGAACTACTTCACAGAACGAAACCCAGTCGGCCAGACGTCAGACAAGCGCCTGGACCACCGCACGTCAGCAGGGTTGAAGATAATGAAAAGACGTGTACTGGGGAAATGCAAATAAAAAGAGGGTTCAAGTTCTTGATATCGGAGAATAAAATATCAGACCGAGGGCCACTGAATGAGACGAAGCAGGAGTATTCACAATGCAGAACTAAAATCCTTAAAGAAGTATAGTGATTTAGTATCTGGGCGTTAAATAACGCAGCAGCACACGTCACGAAGCAGGAACAACCAGGACGCCACAGGAAGGAATCACAGCGTGCCGACCACGAGAGACCTGGCTGCATCTCCGTCCAAGAAAGGACAGGGGTCAGGAACGAGGAGGGCTCCGCAGAAGGTGCAGCGGCAAGACCAGCGCAGCCGCCCGCAAACCACGCGGCCGACCTGAGCTTGACCCGGAGGAACACGAGGTCTCCCAGTCGCTCACGAGAACGTTCACAGACAGCGTCTACATATTAGGCAGCACAGAAATTTTCAACCAATTCCAAACAGTGATTATAACACAAACATTAGGATCTAGAAATCCGCAACACGATCAGAACAGAGAGAGCGTTCCCTCCCGAAACGTACACATTCTCCGTTCCTCTCCGGGGGAAGTAGAAACCGAACCTGCAGAAGCTCCAGAAACCTGCAGCCGTGCTCAGGGGAAGACGCACCACATTCAGTACTTTAAGTCTTTGGG
>PVIA01014269.1:0-27919 GCA_004024845.1 Tonatia bakeri
TTTTTGCTTGAGGGCTCTATGAAAAATTTTGTTTGCAAAATGGGCTCTCCTCCTTCCTAGTTTAGACAGTGAAGTGGAGGAAGAGAGGAAGCTTTTAGTTTTCAAGTTACAGGACTGATAAGAAAGCCTTATGGTAGTGGTGGCCAGTGGGTTCACCTTAAATACTGCTCTGGCATTGAGGTACGTGCTCAGTCATTGAGTATGAAGGGAGAGGTGTATGTGGTGCAAGTGGATTAGAAAGTGAATGCCTCTGCCAGACAAAATGTTGAGTAGGTAAAAATGACAGTCTTAGACATAAAGAAGTCAGTTTTTTGGAGATCCAATTGGAAATAGTCAATTAGGTGATAATGTAGCTAAAAAGACATTTGAAGTTTTGAAATGTTATATTTTAAGGTGTCTCATCTCTTTGTTGGTTTAAACATACGTTCGGTTCATTTTGGCTCTTTTTTGGGGGGCGTTGATTTTCTTTTAAAATGGGATCACAGGCATTTACCAGAGTTGTGTTCTTTCTTTTCTGAGATGTAACTTTCTCATTTCTACGCTAATTGTGACTTCTTTTGTCACTGTTTTGGATGTGTTCTCACATGCTGGCCTCATTGGTGCAGGAGTTGAGAAAAGCTGTTTTTAGTGGGATGGAAAATGAAAGTATATCAATTTTTAAAGATGTTAATGAATTTTCAAACAAAGCTAAGAATTTCTTTTTTTAAAGTATGTTTTTATTTTTTTTTTAAAGATTTTATTTATTTATTTTTAGAGAGGGAGGAAGAAAGATAGAGAGAGAAACATCAATGTGTGGTTGCTGGGGGCCGTGGCCTGCAACCCAGGCATGTGCCCTTACAGGGAATCGAACCTGCGATGCTTTGATTCGCAGCCCGAGCTCAATCCACTGAGCTACGCCAGCCAGGGCAAAGCTAAGAATTTCTAAAGACCTTGGACATTTTTGCATTCTATAATGTTGGCCGGTCTTAGGTCAAAAGGCTTAGGATTTTATTCAGGTTCATTGTTCATAGGTCATTGTTATTGAGTCACCATTGACTGCTTAATAAATCAATGTAATTGTTAAGTTCTTAACATTTTAAAAGAAAGAGTAGGAAATCAGAATTTCAGAGAAAGTGATAGAAAAGTTGAGCTTCTTTTTTCTTAAAGCACTTGGGTTATGGTTTACAAAGGTCATAGTTTTGAGGATCCTCTGTTGTTATACTACTAGACTTTTTGCAGCAGAGATTATAGGTGAGTACCAATATTTAGAGACAGGCCAAAGCTAAAACTTTAAAATGTTTCCTTTTTAAAAAAATTCAAACTAAATTGTATTTCCTTTAAATTTTACCTCACAGTTTTACCCAAACTAAGAAATAAAAAAAAGGTAAACATTTTAAGATAGGATTTTGATTTCTTCAGGCTCTCTGTGTCCCTGGAATAGAGCCCTTTATTCTTTCAGGGTAGCTGTCTCTTTTCCGAGTTTAAATTTATAAAACTGGTACTATCCCCTTCCTTATGTGTGAAACAGTTAGTTGATTGTTGTCTGTTGGTGTGGATTACTAAGTTATTTATAGACAAATTGAAATATACATGGTCCCCAACAAGTAACGTCCCTTTTTTATTACAAAATCATAAGCATTTAACTATGGCATAACAATGTCACACTCAAGCACACTCTATGGCATTTTAGGTGGAATGTATAAATTGAAACTATAAATTATTACACACATATTACTTACCAATCACATTCAAGCATGCATTACCTCTGTCAGACTCTTTATTTTAAAAAACTTGTTTTTAAAAAATTATATAAAAATGTCTACTTGTATTAAAATGTTTGTTTTAAAGATTTTACTTATTTATTTTTAGAGAGGGGGAAGGGAAGGAGAAAGAGAGAGAGACATCAATGTGTGGTTGCCTCTTGCACGCCCCCTACTGGGGAACTGGCCCCACAACCAGGGCATGTGCCCTGACTGGGAATCGAACTGGCGACCTTTTGGTTTGCAGGCCAGTACTCAGTCCCCTGAGCCCCACTAGCCAGGGCAAAATGTTTTAAATATATATCAGATATTATATTTCGAGCATGATTTAAGAAAAGAAATGGTGTGGGTACAATTAGATAATCTGTTAGTAAATGCTATGATTCTTTGTTTTGTTACCTTGAGCAGTAAACCTTTTCTTTTGGTTTCACCCCGATTTTCTTTGAACTTTACAGTTTTTTATTACCTTTTCTCTGTCTTCTGACTACCCATTGTCAGAGAACTTGATGTTCTAGAGTTTGCTATCCCCAGAGCTTCAGCTCTCACTGTCTCCTTCAGAGTCAGCTCTGAAGTAATTCTCTGCGTCTTCTGTGCTTCCCTCTGAGAGAGTACATCCTCTTTCCCAGGCAGTGGAGCCAAAGGAGAGAGAGGCCATGGACTCAAATGACTTAACATTGGTTGACTTTAAATACCAGGGGCACTGTTTCCAAGAAGAAACAGAATTTAAACAGAATTTCCAAGAAGAAACAGAATTTTTTTCTTTCCTCCAAATTTAGCTCTTTGCCTCTGAAAGCTAGATCCAGCATGCTAAACACACACACATACCAGTATGTGTGAGCGGGTATGCATATTCTTAGTTTTCTGTGTTTATCTACTTTGCCTGTAAGGGTGGCCTTGTAGTACATTCCTAGCGATTGCTGTACTACAGTAACTTGTATAAATTCATTCATAAAAGAGTCTGCTGACCAGTGGAGCTTGACATTATAAATTTGCAGCTTGCGATATAATGATATAACGTAAAGCATATTTAAAATAATTTACCAAAGCTTCTGAAATAGGATGCAAATGGTTTTTGCACACTGATCTGAAATGGTTTCTTCCATAAGCTTGGAACTCCAGAAACTTGGAGGCTGATCCCTGGAGAATATTGGACTGAAAACTGTTTTTAAACCCTTTTTTTCCCCTACAGGAAATGAATTTGTTTGCCCTTTTCCCTCTGGTGCCGTATTGTCTGAATTTTCTTTCTGTTCTTATAATAGGCAGAAAAAAATAAGGCTATCTGTTTGCTAATCCTCTGGATGCTTTGTGGTACTATGTTGTGGGGTTGAATAATTATGATTAATTATCAGCTGGGCCATGTACATTTCAGAGAGTAGATCATAATGAAATAAAATCTAATGATTTTCATGTTGTACTACTGGTATGTATTTATGATACATAGCTCTGTTATTCCTACAAGATATACTCTGTAAATGCATGAATGTTGTTGAGCTCAAATTTTAAGTGATGAAAATTTTTTGGATTGCTTTCTAACGAAAACGAGTTATATATTTATTTGTATTTCACAGGCCATCTCTAAGAAAGGTGAAAAGTAACAGCTGAGTCAAAGAGTAAGCAGGTGATCAGTAGCACACCTGTGTACACAGTTTAATCAGGGTACATGTTGGCTTTTTTGTGTATTATTGTTCATTTTACATGTTATCTTTTTATTTTTTAAATAAAAGTGCAAAAATATTTTTTTTGTTTTTAAATATATTTTATTGATTATGCTATCACAGTTGTCCCATTTCTGCCCCTTCATTCCCCTCTGACCTGCACACCCCCTTCCACCCACATTCCCCACCTTTAGTTCATGTCCATGGGTCATACTTGTAAGTTCTTTGACTTCTACATTTCCCATATTATTCTTACCCTCCCCTGTCTACTTTCTACCTACCATCTATGCTACTTATTCTCTGTACCTTTTTCCCCCCTCTCCTCCTCTCACTCCCCTGTTGATAACCCTCCATGTGATCTCCATTTCTGTGGTTCTGTTCCTGTTCTAGTTGTTTGCTTAGTTTGCTTTTGTTTTTGTTTTGGGTGTGGTTGTTAATAACTGTGAGTCTACTGTCATTTTACTGTTCATATTTTTATTTTCTTTTTCTTAGATAAATCCCTTTAACATTTCATATAAAAAGGGCTTAGTGATGGTGAACTTTAACTTGACCTTATCTGAGAAGCACTTTATCTGCCCTTTCATTCTAAATGAAAGCTTTGCTGGATAGAGTAATCTTGGGTGTAAGTCCTAGCCTTTCATGACTTCAAGTACTTTATTCCAGCCCCTTCTTGCCAAGTAAGGTTTGTTTTGAGAAATCAGCTGACAGTCTGATGGGAGCTCCTTTGTAGGTAACTGTTCCCTTATCTCTTGCTGCTTCTAGGATTCTCTTCTTAGTTTTCACCTTGGCTAATGTAATTATGATGTGCCTTGGTGTGTTCCTCCTTGGGTCCAACTTTTTTTGGACTCTCTGTGCTTTCTGTACTTCCTGAAAGTCTATTTCCTTTGCCAGATTGGGGAAATTCTCCTTTGTTATTTGTTCAGGTAACTTTTCCACTGGTTGCTCTTCCTCTTCTTCTTCTGGCACCCCAGTAATTTGGATGTTGGAATGTTTAAAGATGTCCTGGAGGTTCCTAAGTCTCTCCTCACTTTTTTGAATTATTTCCTCATTCTTTTCTGGTTCTGGTTGGATGTTTCTTTTCTTTCTTCTGGAAGAAACGAAACATCCTTTCCTTGTTTCTTTCCCATCACTATTGGTTCCCTGTACATTTTCCTTTATTTCACTTAGCATAGCCTTCATTTTTTTATCTGATTTGTGACCAAAATCAACCAATTCTGTGAGCATCCTGATTACCAGTGTTTTGAACTGTGCGTCTGATAGGTTGACTATCTTTTCATTGCTTAGTTGTATTTTTTCTGGAGCTTTGATCTTTTCTTTCATTTGGGGCTTTTTTTTTTTTTTTTTTTTTTTTTTTTTTTTTTTTTTTTTTTTTTTTTTTTTTTTTTTTTTTTTTTTTTTTTTTTTTTTTTTTTTTTTTTTTTTTTTTTTTTTTTTTTTTTTTTTTTTTTTTTTTTTTTTTTTTTTTTTTTTTTTTTTTTTTTTTTTTTTTTTTTAATCTTCACACGCCTGTTTTGTAGTGAGGGGCAGAGCCTTAGGTATTCTCCAGGGCAGGGTAACCCACATTGCTGTGTTGAGACATGGTATGTGGATGAGGGGTCTGAGAGGGAACAATGGCGCTTGCTCTGCTCTGTGCCGGATTTCAGTCACTTCCCATCGTTCCCACAAATTGGGCCTTTCTGGTACTGATTCCTGGGTGGGTGAGCTTGTGTGTGTTCTAGGACCCTGTGGGTCTCTCTAACTCATAACTCTCCTGTGCAGCTGGGAGTTTCTCCCGCTGTCGCCTCAACCCCCACAGGTGTTTTCAATTAGTGGTTTGAGGCTTTATTTCCCCATGCTGGGGCTCTGGGTTGCACAGTCTGTTCTGCTCCCCAGTTGTTCCTCCCAGTTTATCTGCGTGTGAATGTGGGACTGCCCAGTCTGCAATCTGCCGCCTTGCTGGGTCTGCCTGCTGCTGCTTTGCTGACCAGCTGCAGCCTTGCATGCCCTGCACCACAATCTGCCACCTCACTGGGTCCTCCACCGCTGCTTTGCCCACCCCGGTCCTCAAGCCACCACCTTGCGGTGAGTCCTCTCTGCCTGGCTGCCTGTCTCTACCCCTCCTACTGGTCTGGATGAGTGTGTCTTCTTTAAATCCTTGGTTGTTGGACTTCCGTACAGTTTGGTTTTCTGTCAGTTCTGGTTGTTTTTTCTTTTTAAATTGTTGTTGTACTTCTTTTGGCTGTACGAGAAGGCACAGTGTGTCTACCTATGCCTCCATTGTGGCTGGAAGTTCTCAAAAATAAATGTATGCTAATGATTTAAAATACTTGCAGTGATTGATCAATTGTGGATTGGTTCTGAGCATGCCTTTAAATTTAGAAAAAAGTATTTATGTGTTGGACATTAAATTATATTTATTAATATTCATACTAGAAGTAGTTTTGGTTGATTTATTGCAACCTATGTGAGTTTAAAGTTTTGTAAAGATGCTTTGAAATTAAATACATTAAGAGGACTTGAATGGGAGTAAGGGGGCGAAAACTGTACTTGAACATTCATTTAAATAAAAAAAAACATAAAAAAAATAAAGAAATTAAATGCATTAACTGAGAAGGCTTATTACATTACTTTTTTTATTAGCCTGAATCCGCTTGCTTATTTATGTATGTATGTATGTATGTATGTATGTATGTATTTATTGTTTATACTATTACTTACAGTTGTATCTGTTCTTTCTTCCTTTTCCTATGTCCACCCAGCCCTACCCTCTCTCATCCCTCAGTCACTCGCCATATTGTTGTCTGGTTCCATAGGTCATGAATAAATACTCTTTGGTTAAGGCCTTTACTATCTTTCATCCAATCCCTTCTCCTCTCTGGCAGCTGATAGTCTGTTCCATGCATTTGTGGTGCTGTTTCTGTTTTGTTCATTGATTTATTATGTTCATTAGATTCCCCATATAAGTGAGATCGTGTGGCACTTGTTTTTCACTGACTGGCTTGTTTCACTTAGCATAATAATCTCCAGTTCCATCTGTGTTGTCCCAAAAGGTAAGAATTTCTTTTTTACTGGTGCTTAGTATTCCACTGCTTTTTTATCCACTCTACTGATGGGCACTCACTTATGCTGTTTTCAGATGTTGGCTATTGTAAATAGCACTGCTATGAATGTAGGGGTATGTTAATTTTTACTTAAGACTCATTAGTATCGTGTACTTGATTGGCTGATTAAGTACTTTGTTATCTCTCTGCTAGTTGTTTTCTAGCCCACAATTACTCAGTCATTTCACTGGTGAATTGCTTGTGTGTTATGCTCTTATTTTTCCCAAAATGAGAATGGTACCCAACTTGCAGAGATGGTATTATAATTAGCAATAATAATTTCCATTCATTATGTCCAGTACTAGACGTTAGCATTAAGATGCTATCTGTATCCATTATCTCATGAAATGTTTTCCAGAGCAGAACATCAATCATCAGAGTTTCCCACGTATTGACTGAAGTTGCACACAGCTCCTAGGAAGCTGAGTTAAGACAGTGCATGGAGAGCACCCAGCACAATGCCTCTCACGCTGTTGCTATTGTTACAAATATATAATGCTTATTTGGGGAGTGCTGAGGAGCTGAACACTTATTTTTTTAACATTACATTGCTTTATGCTTTTCAAAAATAATGGTTATGTGCTTCCTGAGGGATAATTTCTTTCTGAGTAAATAGGGAGAATATGGATAAATTAAGGATATTGGGGTGTATTTTTAAAAAGTATTTTATGTGTTAAAATTGTTTTTAATTTTTATATTTTTAATGCATAGCTTTAGAACACTTGGGCCTATACATACAAGTATATACACATATTTTTTGCTTATATCCATGTTTATGTATGCCTTACACAGTGTATTTATAGATGCATACTGTGTTTAAACTACTTTATTGTAAATGTTAGTCATTAAATTTGTTTTCCATCTTCATGTACATGGATTAAAATAAATTTTATCAGTTTTTAGTGCCCTCCATCCCCCCACTATTTCATTATGAAAATCTGTGTGTGGAACCTCAGGAGTGGTGGGATTCTTGCGGTCTGTCCAAGATTCAAATTTTATTCAGAACCTCCTATAATTTTATTCTGATTTGCCTTCTTAGAAGTTCATAAGGAAGAAATTCTGAAAATGGTATTAATCTTGTGATTTGTCTGGTCATATTGGCACCAGGGAGGGGATTCTTGCTCTTCCTAAGGATAGAAATCAGAGAGGAGGCCAAACAGATTCAAAAGAAGAGATTTACTGAAAACTTGGTGGAGAGAAAGGAGAAGGGGAGGGAGTTTGAAATGTGCTAAGAGCTGTTCCTGGAACTGCTGCTGCGTCTGGTTGTGCAGAGCTGGGTTCTTCAGGCCAGTCGCAGCTTCAATTTCTTTGCTTTCCAGGTTCCTGCCCCGGGCGGGTATCCATGGCGCAGGCATACTGAGAAGCTCTTTGGTCAGTGCCTAAAGAGAAACTTGAAACTTATCTAAGAGAGACTTGAAAAACAAAACAAAACAAAACTGAAGAACATTTTCATCCATTTAAGAGAGGCTCAGCTTATCCCAATATTTTAAATTAAATTTGGTAGGGCACTAGAAAAACCTAGAATTACTCCCTTGTGTTTCTTGTCCTTGGCCTTACTCAGGACGGGAGTACTCTGTGCTCCTTTTCATGGCCTGGTTTTCCTCCAGTTCTGTCGTTTTGTTCAGATAATGCCTCTCTAAGTGTTGTACTTTCTAGTGAAGTATTTCTGTTATTTCCACAAAAATGTCACATGTGACTAGTGTATTTGTTTTCCATTTTTATTTTGAGGACTACATTTACGTAACAGGAGACTAACTTCGCTGTTAGGCAAAGTCATGCTTTTAAAATATCTACTCTAAGGTACAAAATTGTGATGGAAGACATTAATATTTGTATTTCCTGTATTTTGTAAATAACTAGTAAACACAGAATACCTCTGAAAACAATTAGTTTTCCTAGTCACAATTTTTTAATGTACACATTGAGGCTTTATGAATGTAAGAATAAACCTATCCTCATTCTGCCTAATTCTAGAATCATGATTTTCTTCCATTTTTAGGAATAAATGAGTTTGTCAACCATCGTGAAAGTATATTGATTTCAGCTCTAATAAATTGTTCAGGGACTAGCATGTTTTTAGCAACTAGTTCTTGTTAAAAGAGAAAAGAAAACCATACCTTTTTTTTTTTTGGTCATTCCATGAATATATTTCCCTGGGTGCTGCTTACTTTCTAAAATCAGAAAGAATTAAAAATTTCCACATATACTATCAACAGACACATACAGCTTAGCTAAGTCAATTAAATTTGCAAATATAAATAAGCTGTGGGTATTTTCTAATTGTTCCATTGGGTAGCACAGTTTATGAAGCCTAGAGTTACTCATATATAGTGTTCAGCAATTTCATTTTATTCAGAATCAATAAAGATTATGAACTGAAAACAAAACACAGTCAAAGAATAATTTCTAACATGCCTAGCATATTCTAGGAATATTCCATGGATATTCTTTAGTCAGTGAACATAGTTCAATCATGATTATACTGATCTCTTAGAATTTTCCTCCCATTCATTCCTCATACAGACATGATGTTTTTCCTTTGATGATGTAGCATTTTTTGATATATTTGAGAATTCCCCCAGAGATCCTCTAAGGCTGGATTTCTGTTAAGATTGTCTATGTAATGATTTAGTTGCTTGAATAGTGTCCTGTTCCCACAATGCCCAACCAGTTTTTGATGAGTTCTGCCCTTTTCTGTTGTTTTTCTCACAGTGACACAATCTAGCATGAATAACATGTTAGCTGGTGGAAAGGTTGGAAGAGCAGCCAGTGAGACAAGCCAGACTCTTGCTCAGGAGCGGCCTCATAATTTGCAAGGCATAGTACAGAGCGAATGTGCACACCCTTTGTTCATAAATCAGGAACTTCAAGATGTTGACCACATAGCTTAAACCGAGTGGGAGGCTCTGTGCTAGTGCACAGGGATGGCCTGAACGCTGCTCCTATTCCCAGACAAATGAAAGCAGCCCTCCCTGAGTGTTTCTCACAGAGCTTTGATTCTGGTGTGGGACAGTAGATCAGGGTAGGCTTGACTTAACTCTGTCCATTTTAAGTCTTTGGAGTTTTCCTTGCTAGTTCACCCCTGGCCCTCCCACTGAGTGCAGAATGAGTTCTGAAGGGTGCCAGGTGACACAAACAGAAATGTCTAACAGGCACCCAAAGATGAATACACCTTTTTCTCCCTTTTCTCAATACATTTGGAACAGAAGAAGAATGATAAAAACAGATATCACCTATGGTCAGTGCCATTCAGAATTTGTCATTTCCATTCATGTGCCTTTCCTTCCCAGTATCTGGTGACTTTATTATTCAACTGTTTTTTTAAGCTGTTAGACATTAAAAATTCCTGTTGTTAGCACAGAACCCATCATACGAACGTCATCTCGGGAGTGCACTCAACTTTATTATTTCTGATATGATGCTGAAATGGTGTGCAGGTGTTAGCACATTTGTATATCCCCTGGAGGATTGTTTGCAAATATGAGCTGCTTATGTTGTGAATTTATTTGTAAAGCGGTGGAATTTTTATGGTTATGATGTATTTGGAGTAATGACTGTGTGGGTGGGATAGGTTAAAGCTCTCTTCATTTTGAAATCTGTAAAATGCAGAAAAGTTGGTCCTGCCTTTCAGGGAACTTAGATTGTCCCCTAAAGAGTAAGCTTTGTGGCAAGGTACATTTATCAGGTTTGGCTGTCATCTTTCTGGACAATTCCTTACATGTCCCAGCTGTGTTAAGACTGTACTATTGACACCGTTAACTTTTACAGAAATGTAGCTCCTTTACCACTGAAGACCCACAAAAAACCAACCATCCAAGAGAAATCTTAGAAAATCATGTTGTACAACATGCTAACTTGATGAAGGTAATTAGATCAGGCATGTTTTCTTCACTTCTACCCTCATCTTTCTCCTCCTCCTCTTTTCTCTTGGTCACTCTGCCTGTTTGAAGTACCCCTATTCCCACACTGCCTTCCCCTCCCACCCCAAGCACATACCTTTAGACACCCTGCCCACATGTGTGGACATGTATGATTTCTCCTATGAAAACTGACCAGATGAATGAGAAATTACATGCATTTGTTGACCAGCTGGTTAGTTTCATAACTTTCACAGAGGTCTTTTTCATTCAGGCACATGTGAGTTGCTTTTCTCTCTTTGTGAAATGAGGGAGTTAGGGGAAAGCCCCAAAAGTCCAAATCCAGGATTGATTCCGAAGAACTGACTTATAGCCTTATTCAAATTCATAAGAACTTTAATAGGAGAAACTGATAGGGGAACACAAGAGTTAAAGATTTTAGCTTCAGTCCCAGTTGATAAGCTTAAGTGATTAATGCATGTGGAGAGCTGTTATTCCAGGAACTGCAATGCATGACCTAGAGACTCCAGGAAGTTGACGGCAGTTCAGTGTTTGTGCCCCAGGGGGTCTGCAACCCATGTTTGTGATGCAGATGAAGGATTGTTGATCAACAGGGAGGGTGATGTGGCTGGGGCTTCACAAGCCTCACTGTGTCTACCATTTTCAATTTTCAGTCTGTTGACTACAATCTTGCTGCTTATGTGTGCCAGTACTTAATGTCTGATCCTTGGCACCCAGTCTCCTGGACAGAAATAAAACTGGATTGTTGGGTATATTTTGGAAGTGCTCCAGAATGGGTGACCAGAAGAGTCCTTATGCTGCATTAGGTCGTATAGTGATGGCCTGGAGCATCCTCTTCACACAGTAGCTTGGAAAAATTCCTGAATTTAATTCCCAACATATTTCAATATAAAAAGGGGAATTACCTCAGAAAATAATGGGAAGAATGGTTAACTTTATCTCTGAACATTGAATGAGATAAATTTCTAGCTGCTGCTTTCTATTTTGTTACTGAATCAGTTGTTACAGAATGGACCCAGGGGTGGGGCAAGATACTGTTCCTGAATGGACCCCCCTGTCCTGGGGTCCCCTTGTACTAGGTTTGCATTGCTCTCTGCCAGGGAATTATAGCTTTCAATGTCAGAGATTGGTGAAAAGGAAAGGAACTGTTTATTCTAAAGTTATACAGACTTAGGGGAATGACTTAATGTCTTTGTTAAAATCCCAAAGTCCCTTAAAACACCAACGGACACAAAGTCGTTCCTTCCCCTCTTTGCCCAGTCAGGGGACTGTATCTCAGGAAAAGAAATAGAAGTCTGTGGCTCAGCTAGCCCCTGGTTCTTCCCTGTAATCTGTGCTTGGCTGGTCAGCCTTCCATGTTTCCAGCACCATCAGCTGTGTCGCCTCAATCTCAGGTTCTTAATCCAAACGCACATGGCACCTTCTTAATGGCCCACCAGCAAGAGTCCTTTTACCCCTTACCTTCCTGCAGTGTCTCTCCTGCCTTCTTCCAAACTCCTAAGAGAGAGAGCTTTGCATTGCTGCTACATCTTGCTTTCCTGGTTCCTAAGCTGTGTGGCAAAGGGAGTCCCAAAAAACTGTGTGGTTACAACCTACATGGCTACCATGCCTGTGTTTAAATCCTGGCATGAATCTTCCTCTGCAGCCCCATTTCCTACTCCTCCCTCAGTTGCCTACACCTGCCAGCATTCCGGTATTTTTCTAGCTTTTCTGGGCTGCCATAGTAAGTCCGGGCAGGCATGACCTGTGGTGTGGAGCAACCATATCTAAGTCTCACACATGTGCTGTAACCAGAGGGAGTTGCCTCCTAGTCCTGACCTGGGTTGAAGTCACTCCCATCTCCCTGGCTCAAAGCATGGCCACAGCTATATAATATATCTATGAAACCAAAAATTACAGATATGTTAAATAACCATTTTTGCGGTTATTTGCAAAAATGTTGATATGCAAAATAAGTCTCTGTGGCCCTGCTCCATGTGTCCCATCCCCCAATTCAGATTTGTGGGGTTAGGACATCCTGTATTTTTAATATTTCCTGGACACCCTGAGTTCTGGACCCTACTACAAATCCCTCTTTTGGGGGGTGGGCTAGCTGCATCCTGTTACACAGTGTTTTATATAATTAGGATATAACCATTTAATATTCAGAGAGTTTGTAACACTCATTCTCAGTATCGTCACTACAATATTGCATTTTGTAAATGTCATTTTGTTGTGTCCCATACCAGTTTTAGTGAGGTATCTCTAAGGCACATAGGAGAAAAAAAATTGTGAATTATTCAAGTTCCCTTCACTGTTATTTGGAAGTGATATATTTTTATAGAATGAGATTGTATATTGGACTGGCTTTTTTATTAGGAAAAAAGTTCAATATGTGTTGATAAAGATTACATTCATATTTCAATAATACTTGCTTTACCTCTGGCCACACCATTTTGAACATTACCCAGAGTACCTCTATTCTTAATGAACTCTGTAGTTTATTATAAGCTTTTAAACTATTTAAAGCAAGCCTGTGCAGTTCTAAGGAGGAAGATAAATGAGATATGACTTAAGAGTAATATTGGGGAAATGTTCATATTTAACATAAAAGGGTTTAGAATAGCCGACTGGTGTAGTAGCCCCTGCAACCTCTCTGGTTAAATATGGATAAATGTCTCAAGCATAAATTTGACCAGCTGTCATTCTCTAAATAAAATTGCATTCTTAAAAAAAAATCAACAGATAAAGAAGTACTAGGAAAATTACAGCAGAACTGCAACTCTTATCTGATTGACCTGTTTTCCAAATCCCTTAACTATCCTTTCTTCTTTTTATAAAAATGTCAGCTTGAGATGAGACGTTAAGACTGATTTTTGAGGGTATGTGAACTGCCACTTCCTCAGATTGCTGGCATCTGAATACAGTGCCCATAAAGATTCAATTCTTGTTTCTACTTATTGGTTCTGGTAGTGACAGGCAGCATGAACACTGACTTTTCTGGTTGCATAACTTATGTGCACATGTAAAGCAGTTGCTGCTCCCAGTGGTGGCCAGCCAGGAAGAATCCACACCCCTCCCAGGACAGGGCCCCTTTGTGTAGGGGGTTAATAGTAAAACCATGTGGTGGGTAGTCAACCATGTGGATGGCCAGAAAGAACAATGCATTGCTAAGTCAACAGATAACATCAGGCAGTTATCACAATCTATACATTCATTAACCTCCTTCCTGGGGGCATGATGTTTACTTTTGGGCAGCATTCTGGTTTTCTCTGTAGTCAGCCAAGCCTGAGGCTACAGAGGGTTGAACAGAGAGTTCAACATTTCCCAGATACCTTAGGTGCTGGAGCCAAATTGCAGCTAAAATGAGTTCCCCTACAGAGGGAATCAACCCTTTGGATTTCAAGGTAGCCATTTTGGTGGGAAAACCAGATGGGTTTTGAATTCACCGTTCTTGAAGGTGTCGGGGAGTAAACACACCTGTGACTGTCACCACCCTCCTGCAAGATTTGGGTATGGAGGAGATGGGGGCATATTGGACTGTTTTCCATGTGCTTATTGGGCCCTCTTCATGTTGTCTTCCATTCAGCTCAAAGCAGTGGCCTAAAGCAACTTAGCATCTGCCCACCTTTCTCTTTTTCCCATGACTCTACTTGCATATTTTATGCTTACTTTACATTTTATGTTTTTCTGTATGTTTATTTTTTTTGTATGTTTCTATGTTTCCTTCCTCAGTTTCTTAACCGCCATGCCCTCTACTTTCTATCTTGTTGGGATGGAAGATTTTAGCCTCATATACTATTAACATACTTCTGGTTAGGAAGTCTTTGCTAAAGAAGTGAGTCATTGGGATCCTTCCTCTTGGCTAATTGCTTTGATAATTTAGATTCCTTTCTGAATTTTGAACTCTGATTGACTTGGGAGCCCCTTTCCCCAAACACATGGGTGAAATCCCCATCCTCAAATGAGTATCTACTTTTCAATGTGTTTCTTTACTTTTTGCCTTCAGTTTTGTGTTATTTTGGAGGGAAAGAGGCTGAAGGGGCAATCTTTGCAGATGAAACCCAGGCAGGTTAATTTTGTGATTGGGCAAAGAGTATTAACCCCTGGGCTCTTGGAATGTGTCAGGCCTTTTCTGCCAAGGGCAAGATGCCATCAAGGACAGAGATGAGCTCTTAAGGGGAACAAGGATGCAACTTTATGAACACCAGAGCTGCAAAGCACTAGGCATGTGGTCCTTTCTAATTTAAACTTGCAGCCCACCAAGGCACCATTGCTTCACTGACAAGCTGCCAGCAAAGAGTCATTTTCAAAGGACAACATTTATTTTTCTGATCTATTCCCTTAGGTCTCATATCCTCTGCATAATGTTAGTACCCATTTGCTGCTCTATCTTTGCTTGTACTTTTCTCCATTAATCTCTCTCACAAACTGTCGGTCATTTAAGGGTTGCAGCACTTTGAAATTTAAAAACCACAGCACTACGGTTTGTCAACTCATGTTGACTATATCTAACCATTTTTAAGTACTAGTGATCAGGTCTGCATATTTTGCATGTTTTGAACTTCAGTTTCTCTTTCAGTTAATCATGGCATATATAGACAGTAGAGAAGGCCTTTAAAAAATCAAAGTGTGTATGCAGTGAAGGACTGACTGAAGAATTTGTATGTGTTCATGAGCCCAAGAACCTGCTGTCCAGATTAAGAGATAGAACATTTCCTGTGCCCGTTTTGCCAGTGGGTGGTCAATACTTAGGATTCATCACTACAGGTTGAAGTTTCCTGTTCTTGAACTTCACAGAATTGGGCTACAAACATTCTTTTGTTTCTGACTTCATTAGCTCATTGCCATGTCTGTGAGAATTATCCATGGTGTTGGGTGAGGTAGCAGTCATTCTGTGTACTGGTAATTGTGTGATTATGCCACATCTGTACGTTCTAGTATTAGTGGACATTTGGATTGTTTCCAGTTTGTGGCCACTTCCAATCACTGGCGTACCCAATGTGTTTTGACACAAGCGTGGATTGTTTTTGCTCCATCCTACTGTTCAACAAAGTTGCAGTGCAAAAATGGAAACAAGAAATGGATGAATAGTGCTCAGCTATGTTTAATTTCCTTTTTCTGAAAAGCCAACAAGGTGCAGTGCTGGTCTTCCGCAGTAAGGAGTGACAGCATGTGGTTTGTTTTTGAGACGTCTCCAGTTTGATCAACAACTTTGTCAAAATTTATGTTATATACCAGATCTGTGACTGCATCTTTGTATATAGTTCAACAAAGGACACTTTTAAAATATATTTTTAATTTTGAAAATTGTCTTCATATAAAACAACAACCTCTATGTAAGTAATTAATTAGGGAACGTCTTGAAGATAAGTTTGTTAGACAGTCATAAAAATCCCACTTCATAGTAAATTAGCAAAAAAATTGCACTATGTTTCTTTGAGAATCATTCTTGTGAGTTTTAAATGTCCTCACAGCTGAAAAATTTCAAGCAGAAAACAAAAGCCCAATAGCCTATATAGAATGATGGAACTGAAATAACTCAGATTGTATTTCTTCATTATTGCAACCACTCTGCTGTAATTTTTAGTTCAGGTCTACTCTCTGAGGGAGCATGCGGTACAACAGGCACTTACTTAAAGGGAGTGTCTGTGGCTGCGTGCTGTGGTGGTGGACCTTGTGCACAGCGTGGCAGCTCCAACACTGGCCTTTTCAGAGTTCACCTCCATGTGAAAAGCATTGCAAAAATATGCAAATTTGTATTTTAAATTAAAATTAAACTTGGCAGTAATCTTAACAATTATTTAAAACTTTGACCAAGAAAAGGATTTGTAGGGACTTAATCATTGACATTGTTTGAAATTGCTAGTACATGGTGACTGTAAAAAGGAGCCTTATTTTTAGTCTTTAAAAACAAATTGTTTTCAAGGTTTTTTTTTTTTTAAGTCTAGACTTGTGTCTGTACCTGGACAGACCATCCCTGCACCCTCTCTTCAGGCTGCATTTGCATGACTGTTCTGAATGCATTTCCTGTGAGCTCTCTGGTGCATGTCTACTGGTGGACATGTGGCTGCTCTTTCTTTCATACCCGCAACACGTGACACTGCTTTTTCATTGTGGGCATTTCACGTATTTTCTGTTATAACAACACTTTTCTCTTCATTTCCAATCCTTATACTTTTTATTTCTTTTTTTTTTTATGCCTTTTCTACTGGCTAAGACCCCTGTTAACACAGTGTTGACTACAAATGATGGCAGTGAGTATACTCTCTTTGTGAATCCTGGGGAAAGTGTCATATCTCTCACCTTTAAAAATAAAGGCTTTTTTTGTGGATACTATTTATCAGATTAAAGACATTCCAAGAAAGCCTTTTTAAAATTTATGTTTTTAAAGGTTTTACTTATTTACTTTTAGAGGAAGAAGGGAGAGAGAAAGAGAGGGAGAGGAACCTTATCGTGTGGTTGTCTCTCTTGCACCTGCTACTGGGGACCTGGCCTGCAACCCAGGCATGTGCCCTGACTGGGGATTGAACTGGTGACTCTTTGGTGTGCAGGCTGGCATGCAATCCACTGAGCCACACCAGCAGGGCAAGAAAGCCTATTTTTAAAAAAAGTTAATTACAGTATAGTAAAGTTAAAACATGGTTTTATTGTGTGTGTGTTTTTTTTTTATGGAGTTGTAGTGGAAAAAGAATGGGCTTTGAAGTATTGTAGACTTCAGCTTGAATTTTGGTTTTACTATCTGTAATCTTAATTTTTGTACCTGTAAACTAGAAAAGTAATACTGCAATAAAGTATTAAAATTATTGATGTATCGATAAGGTTAGATAATGTATTGTGTGCGTGGTACTATGCTTGTTATACAAGTGCATTCAGCAACTATTATGTATCCTTCATTGTTAGTTATTCATTTCTGACATAAGTTTGAAGAGAATCATAAAGTTATTTTCAAAGTTTAATTTTAGGTAGGCTTGGGTGATACACTTGAAGATGATAGTTCATATTCCTAGTATGAAGTATCTCTTGAGATTGAGTGGGGTTAGGTTTTCCAGTTCCATACCCGCAGTCTAGGTGTTAGTTACCAGTGCCTGTTCTGGCACAGTCTGCTGATGAGTGGAAGTGAACTGTTGGTATACATTTGTGGATTTATATCCATATTTAGGTTACTAAGTAACAGAGGCTGAGTGAACACTGGCATTTGGATCCTGGAGTGAGCCAGAATAAGGTCTGGCCTAAATGAAGGCTAACTGTGGTTTGTCTAAGCCTAATGTGTCGGACACCACACTGAGACCGGGGTGTGTCGTGTTGAAGAGCACTAGAATGTAGTGATGATGACGGTCATGGGATATGTGTTTAATTCAGCTGAGTGTGGACTTTGTTTTGTTTGTGGGAGAATGTGTGTGAGACGGAGAGAGAGAGGGAGAGCAGGACAGAGGGAGAGGGAGAGAGAGAATATGAATGAGTATATGAACGAATGAGAATGGTGGTGAATGGGGAAAGGTTTTCAGACTTGACCCCTGAATGTTGACTTAGTTGAGCTGCAGGGGCACTGGCAAGGACTCTCTTGGCAGGAGGGTATAGTGTTTACACTGGTTGAGGCTATGACATGGTTTTGTGTTGCTAACTCTTAAGCTGGTGTGCAGTTCTGAGCCATAAAGGGCAAAGTGGGCAGAGTGGTTGGCTCGGGTATTAGGCTGGGCTGGGGCCTGGAGTCCTCTCTTCCAAGCTGTGCTGAGAAGCTTGGGCTGTCCATGTTGGGCATGTTGGGGAGTGTTCAGATTTGCAGTTTTAGATTCCATGGCAGTAGCATTGCCCCCTTTATTAGAAGCTATTCATAGCTCTTTAGTCTTACTGCCCCCTGGTTTTGATGGCTTGTGGCCTTTGCCCTAATCATCACAGTTTGCAAATGCATTTGGTGCTGGAGTACGACCCAATTTACTCCTGAAGTCCTGGTGCAAATTGAGGCATGCCTGATAATAGTTCAGTTTAATAAATTTTTCAGAAAAGGAGATTTATTTACGGACATCCTCTTCTCCCTCACTTAACTGTTTTTCATTTTCACATTATCAAAAAGGTGCTCTGAAAACTTGTACATAAATTGGATGTTCTGTTTATTTTTACGTCTGAATACTAAAATATATTATTCCAGGATGGACAATTCCTTGTAATAAAGCTCTAAGTTTAATTTCAAACTGATATCTGGTGCCAATTTTATGTTCTACTATTTTATTTATATGAAAACCCCAATTTTCCAAATTAGTAATGTATCTTTTCATAATTGTATCTTAGTTTTTCCTTCCAATAGGCATTATTTTTTTAAAAGATTTTATTTACTTATTTTTAGACAGAGGGGAAGGGAGGGAGAAAGAGAGGGAGAGAAACATCTATGTGTGGGTACCTCTCCTATGGCCGTTACTGGGGACCTGGCCCACAACCCAAGCATGTGCCCTGACTGGGAATTGAACTGGAGACCCTTTATTTTGCAGGCCAGCACTCAGTCCACTGAGCCACACCAGCCAGGGCCCAATGGGCATTATTTATAAGCCTATCATTTTGCAGGGACTTCTGAGATGCCTTCTTGCTCTTCAGAACATATTACAGTTTCTGCTTTTCAGTGTCTTTAGTAAATTTTATGAGTACGTGCGTGAATTAATACATACTGGAGTCTTAATTAAGGATTGCTTTTTGACTTCTTGCAAGCAGACATTGATGGGTAATAGTTGTTACTTTTGTAAGTTCATTTTTAAAGTGTATGAATGTCTTGGAAGTTTCCAAAAATGGTTTTAGAGTTTGTAGATTATGGTTTGATAGGTGTAGGATCTGCGAGAAAGCCACTACGTTGGAATCATAAGTAAAAGATAGTAGTTGACACCCAAGAGCAGAAATTGGATCTTTTTTTCTGAAGAACAATTATTTCAGACTAAGTGCTGACTGGAAGTGTCATCGTCACTGAGACCAGGGTTGCCCGCTGCAGCCCACCAGACAGTCAGTATGGGGGCAGTGCTCTCCCTGGCTTGGTTTTCTCCTTTTCATGTGTGCGCCACATGCAGAAGATTAGGATATTTCTTAGAATTATTTTCTTTGAGAAACAATGTTTTAAATCATAGTAAAGTGAAAATTGTTTCCCTAAATAAGTTGTTTGTCCTAAAACTTGCTGGGGATAATTTTAAGCAAAAAGCATAATGTATAAATATTTGACATATGCTGTATTATGTAATCGATAACATCATATTGTTATTGATTACATAATTATAAGCAAAACCAAAAAATTACTCACAAATGATAAACATAGCAGAGGACATACATTCAGGCCGCTGAGGAATATTGTGCTCTGTTAGCTGCCTGTACTGCCTGTGTGCTGCTGAGAATGCCCCGTTCCTCCCAGCTGCTCTTATTCTATCCAGGAGAATCTTGGATGCCTGTCAGCTACTCACTTGCTCCTTGCTCTAGCTTAACACACCTGGACTTTTTCTTTGATCATTCTGTTAGGAACCTAGAAACTGGGGTTTTCAGTGTTTCTTTGCTAAAGCAGATCCTTGGAATTTCTTTGGCTCTGGGGACAGGGGCAGGGGTGTAAAATTTACCCTCGCTATTTAAACTCCACAACTGGGAGCAATTTATTATTTATGCCCCTTAAGCTAGCTAAACCCTGCATATTTTAGTAATCTCTCTAGATTTATATAAGATTGAGACAATGCATTAAAAATTGTTAGTGTAAGCCTCTGTTGCTCTTTGAGAGTAGTTGTATTAGGACTACATAATCCCTTATCTTCCCCTTTTCTTTGTCATCTTCCCAAATCTAGAATTGGGTCCCGCACCTGTAGTGTGTATTGTCATTTTCTACAAGGCTTAAAATTTTTTGTGTCGTACTTCCCGTTTATCATGATTTCCATTTCTGTGGTTTCAGTTACACATGGTCAATCACAATACAAAAATATGAAATGGAAAATCCCAGAAATAAACCATTTATGAGTTTTGAATTGCACATTGTTTTGAGTAGTGTGATGAAATCTCGCGCCATCTTGCTCTGTCCCACCTGGGAGGTCGATCGTCTCTTTGTCCACTTTGTCAGCGCTACAGACACTTCTGCCTGGCAGTTACTTAGTAGCTGCCTTGGGTATCTTGTTGATTTTCCAGTATTGCAGTGTTTGTGTTTGGGTAACTCTTGTGTTACTTAATAATGGCCCTAAAGAACAAGAGTGCTGATGCTGGCATTTCAGATATGCCAAAGAAAAGCCATAAAGTGCTTCCTTTAAGTGAAAAAGCATGTATAATATAGGAAGAGACATAGAATCTGTAGGGTTCAGTACTGTGAGTGGTTTCAGGCATCCACTGGGGTTCTTGGAATATATCATCCATGGATAAGGGGGAACGACTGTATATTTAATAGAAGGAAAGTCCATATGCAGTTATGTTCAACTAAGCAAGCATATTTCCCAAAAAAGGGGTAAAAATTAGGGGTGGATGAATATTGCTCATAAAACTGAATGCTCTCAAGGTAGTCTGCCCAGATGTGCCAAATCTCCCCTTATCCATAGTGACTCTATAGTATGTAACTTGTATTACAGCTGAGGAGTGAAAACAATAATTGGAACAAAATTTCATTTTTAAAGGTAATGTGGTACCCACTTCCAGTATCTTCCATGGAAAGCATTGGTATGCACCATAAGGTTAAAGTAAAGTTTTTTCTTTATCATTTATTTGATATTTGAGCATGGCTAGGAAAAAGAAAACCAAGATTATTCTAATGCATAAACAGAATGTTTTTTACCTAAATAATGAGTCTTTTCTACTTGAAATAACTAAATGAAAAATAAGATTTTACTTTGTATCAGTTTCAATGGAAAAAACAATATATTATACTATAGCACCCATGAATTTCATTTTTGTCTTAAAAAGTTACTTAGTTATAGTATCAAACGCCTTCTTCCTTAAAGTAGTTTAGATGGAGGAAACTGGAAAGTATCCTCATAATTTTGTTTGGAAGGCCACTGAGTACACCTGAGGATAATTAAGAAAATGTAGTGAGCTTTGGCAGGGTGGCTCAGTTGGTTGGAATGTGGTCCTGTACACCAAAAGGTTGTAGGTTCTATCCCCAGTCAGGGCACATATATAGTTTCCCCGTTTCATCCCCAGTTGGGGCATGTATGTGAGGCAAGAGGTCAATGTTTCTCTCCCCGCCTCCTTCTCTCTCTAAGATCAATAAACGTATCCTTGGGTGAGGAATAAAAAAAAAAAGAAAATGTAGTGAAGTGAATGTGAAATTGGAGGTCTTGTACCGTGTAAGTTGCTTCATGGAGTATAGTCGTATTTTGTTGTACTTTGTAGTCGAAGTTCTAGTTGTGAATAAAAGGTCGTCATTCTTGGTTTCCTAAAGATATCTTTAAACTCTAGTGAGTGTTCAGTAAACATTTAATGGCAATGCAATATAAATTTCTATTATAGTATCTTTAGTATTTTCAAATTACTAATCTTTGCCATCGGAGAGAAAACACTTATCCTCTCCCTCATTGCACAGAAATGATTTAAAAATTTAATCAGGCTGATTTGACTTCTCTTAAAGCTAGAACAGAACAATGAAGACAGACTTTCACAGACTGTAGTCTGAGCTTGGCACCCCGATTTTCTTAGGGAATATTTTGATTTTTACGCCTTAGGAAGATCTCAGATATTCCTGAATTGTGAACTCCATCTTCAAATGTACTATTTTTGATAAGCAAATCAATAATGGTAGTGGTAATAATCCTTTACTATGTTTCTGCTATTTGCCTGGCTCTGTCCTAGGTGTTTTAAAATTTGCTGTCTTCAAGGCAGATAATCTCATGGTGTTATTATGAAGAAACTGAAGCTCTGAGAGTTACCTCACCAACTCCTGGGGTGACTTATTCCCCTTTTTTGAGTTTTTCTGGTCTTTAGCAAAGCCATGTGAGAGGAGAGTTGAAGAGCTTTTTATAAGGGGTACAGTGAAATGTATGTTTGTGTCAATGGGTCACAAAAGTTAAGAGAAAAATCTTGGAGAAGCCCATATTGCTCACTTTATAACACAAATGACTATACAATTTTATTAAGGCTTTCTAGTAGTTGGAAATATCAGATTAAATGTAATAGTTTTTAAATGTAATAAAAGTTTAAATGTAATTAAATTAAGTGTAGATTGTGGGTCATTTCTAAGATGCTGTTCATACAAATCGATTACATGCACACTAGGTCCTTCAAAGCACTAATATGCTTTGATTGAACAGGAAGTCTTTGCTAACAGATTCTGGCCCCGCCCCCCCCCCCCCCCCCCGTGCTGTCCTTAGGGCATATGATTGTCTGTCGACATAAGTAATAAACCTTTTCTTCGCTCTCTCTGAGGTAGAAAAGGAAGCTGTAGTCTGAGTGCTTGGGAAAAATCCTGTCATTATTATAGACTATAATAAATGTAAATCTATGAAAAATTGTTTAGCTTCAAACAGCTAAGTAGCAGAAGCTTTAAAACCATGCCCCAGTATTCCTTTCTGGAGCCTGGATCATAGAAGAATTAGCCATCTCTTTTAACTGTGAGATTTGTAAGGATTCTTTTTCAAAATCTCCTGTCTCTTGGCTTCTAGCAAGAAAACAATATCAAGTCTTAAATGATAGACATGAATTTCTAAGTAAGTTAAACTTTTTCAGGTTTTTACTGAGCTTAAATAATAACGCTTATACAAATGATAATTCAGCTGTGTCACAGGTACTGAACTAACATTCTGAATTTGAAATGGCAGGCTCTCTGTTCCACATCTGGGTAATCACTGATAAAACATTAATCACTCAAGGTTCTGTTCAAGTCCATTGATGGAAATTTTGAAATCTAATTTAGCTCAAGGAATTGAATTAATGTTTTCTAATAGCTCTGAGGTATTCAGTGATTTATAGGCTCCTTGCTGGAAGGCATGCTGTGTGCACATGCGTGTTTCTGTGTGAGTGCACACATCAGCTCACCCGAATAGGTGACTGCAAGTGATACATACTCTGTACCATAAAATGTGTGTGTTAACGCTGTGGCTGGTGAATATTAGTGTGGTTTATATGTGCCTGTCAGTGTCACATTGATTGTTTTATATACCTGGTACAAAGTAGTGCTCAATTAAGAACTATTTGTTGAATTAAAAAAAAAAACCTTTAAATTTACATGCATGTATATAATGTAGACTGATACATATGTGTATATATTATTTTGAAGCAGGTTCAGAATTTATTCTAATTTGATTACTGATACTGTGAACCAATATCACTCAAACAGTTTTCCCATCGTTTCCCTCCTTTATAGCTCTTTTGTCATCTTCCAACCTCTACTCTCTGCCCTGTAGCATTTCTGCCTCATACCCACATTAATAATGTACTTATGTCTTTCTCATTGCCTGTATCTTTTTAAAAGTTACAGTAGGATGCAGCTTCCATTTGTCTTTCATCTTGTTCACTTTTGCATTTGTAGAATCTGAGCAATTTCTGTAAGCATTTCATTCAGTAAGCATTTACTGAATGAAAGCAGAAGAAGCAAGAAGCAGTGTCTCTAGATCTTAGGGAAGTGAAATTCTATTGACCCTACCTCTTTGGTGGGGTCAAGTAACTTTGAGCTAGTTACTTCATTTCTTGAGAATGTATTTATTTATTTAGTTTGTAAAATATGTATTATTATGCCTATGTCATTGAAAGATTATGTGAGTGGAATTTTTTATGTGTTGCCTAGAGCATAGTACACTTGCTTTGAAGGTTCTGTACCAGGTGCTGTGGGAGCATCCTAATATATGGTAATAGAATGGAAGGCGTCCTAATGTTACGGTTCAGTAGACAGATTGTATGTCGGTTACTCACTCTGTATGGTAACTTGTGTCCTTGTGTTAGCTGTCACCTAGAGAGATAAAATTAATGTGTCAGGTGAGTCAAAGTAGGGAGGGTTCACCTTCTATTGTCATGGAATTTGTTGCATGTGTTTTGTTACAGGCAAGTAATAGAATGCTGGAAAGTTTTGCATATTATGAACAAATGGTGAGGGCAGTGCTTCATTGGGGATAGTGGACAATGAATCTGAAAAATAATTTGGGTATATATTATGGAGGGGCTTGAATTAAGCAGTTTCTTTTTAACTCGGTAGATAGTTTGGAGTCCTAAAAGTTGGGTCTGTGGTAGGACTGAGGTTTAGTGGGAGAACGTTTGGAATCTGGGAGTGAAGAAGGTTAGAATGATGTTGGTTACTGGAGCATATAGTAAATCTTGGGCTGTGTATCTCCCAAATCATTGCTAGTCCTCCCTTTGGCATAGTGATGCCATGGCTTCTCTGAGGGCTGTCGCCATCCATTGCATTAGATGGCCTGTTCTAGTGTAGGGTACAGTGCCTTATGATTATGACTATACTGGCTTGTCCTTGAGTAAACATGTTCAGGTTTTAGTCTTGGGGACACTGACTTCAAAAACTCCCAGCCCTGGCCTGAGCCCCTCAACTTCTCTTGCAGCAACACTAAGCATCTTCCCCACCTACACTGTAGCTACATGGAATGGATTTTCTTTTTTTTTCCTGTTCCTTGAGACCACCATGTTCATTTCTAGATCAGGGCCTTGCATTTGTCTCCTGCTGGGAGTGCTCTCCCCCCAATTTTAGAATGATAGGGTCCTCCTTATTTCAGGGCTTATCTTCACTTATGACACTCAGAGATATCTTTTTTTGATAACAAGTCAATCTCCATCACATCCTCTTATTTTCATTCTTACTTTAGTATCTGATAATACCTTGTTAGTGTCACCTGTATTCATGAGAGTGGTCTTGGGCTCTCTGCTGTATCTTCTGTGTGTAGAATAGTGTTTGACATCAGGTAGGCACTCAAATGTTGGATGGATGAGAGAATGAATAAATGAAGGCATTTAAGTCTCATATTCTATATCTCCTTCCCCTTCTTCACCTTATTTATAATTAATGTAAAGGCAGAAAGACAACGTTAATTACAAACACCTCCTGAATACTTGGTATTGGAGAACCATTGGCCACACATAGAGATAAAGTAAAATTTATTTTTTGAAAGAAAGTCCTGGCTTAAAAATGGGTGTTGTGTTCCTGGAGGTGGATGAAAAGAGTATGACCAGGAAGGGATAGCAGGGGCCTGGGGCGAGCTCGTCCTCATGACTTGGTGGGGCATCTGGATGGGGACAAAAGAATAGTGTGTGGGACTTATTTTCTCCTGCTTCTCCTTCTGGTTCCTGTTTTGCATCTGTCCTGTAAACACAGACCAATCTCTGGGCCAGAAAAAGTTCTAGGTGTTGATAAGGTCTACAGCAGCAGAGGTTTAATAAATGGCCACAGGAATGACACAAAAATTTTTTTGTTTAGGTGTCTGGGTACTTTGCCTGAAATGTCTTCTCTTCACCCAGCCACTCTTAAATACAGGATTTAGGAGGTTTGTGTACATTTTAAGAGTCAGGATTTCTGTTGGGGAGGCCGTAAGGAACACATTTAGATTCTGTGTACATTCCTGTGTATAGCTTGCTTTTGGGATGGGTTCTCTTTGCAAACCAGGACGGATGTCTAAGATCGAACCTTTTTGGACAGGGATCTTTAGCTGACAGAAAAAAGAGAGCTGTGGTGTTTATCATAGCCTCTCCTTTGACAGAAAAACTGAAGCTGTGCTTTCCTTGCTCTTTTTTAGCTGAGTTTCGTACTACCATACCTCCTGCCCCCAAATTTAAAAATTGTAAGTAACAGAATTGTACTTGGAATCTGTGAAAATATGACCACCTATGGGTTAATAATTATGACAGTTTTCAAATAAATGTGTCTTTTCTTTCTCCTTTACCACCAAGGAGGGAATTAGAAACTAGGGGGAAAACAAAGGGAGAAATCACCCAGGCGGAACATACTTCATGTGTCCTGAAAGGAACACAAATGCAAAGTCACATTTGATTTGTCACTATTTCTAGGACTCTTTGAGTGGATGTCCTGAGTCTTGTTTCTCCATTAGCTCTGATTTCAAATTAGATTTGGAAAGTAGTTGATGAATAACCCTGATTGCCATGTGCATATGAGTCCGTCTGGCTAATGTTACCCACTGCACCTCTGCAGCGAAAGAGAAGAGACTAATGGAAGACTTGAGAATGATACTTTGCTGAGATTTTTTTTTATATATAAGGGATAATTATATCCATATTAATGAAACCCTGAGACTGGCAATTGGCTTTTCATGGAAAAGTAAGTGTATGAAATTTCATAGGTGTATTTGTACATTTCATAAGCGTATGGAATGGTTCTTGTTGGATGACCTTACAGTCTTTGTATAAATAATGGAAATAGAGGTCAGTATTGGTTATCTGAAGATAACTTCCATTTCATTCTCTTGCTTCCTTCCAGCTTGCAAATTCTAGTGTGTTTAGTTTTAGGAATTATGTGGAAATACTGCATATTACTGACCTGTATTCCTCTTTACATGGAATCACTTGGATATTCTGATGTCAGGCCAGTTGGTGTAATTTTAAAAAGCAACACTTGATACCATTTCCTTCTTAATGGAATTGTGAATTGCAGGTTGACAATCAACAGTTAGTTCCTGTATGTTGTTAAGAAGAAGCTGTATTTTGATGTGCTTTGGGTCTTTTTGAAATGTACTTGTATTAGTTTGCCAGGGCTGCCATGTCAAACTACTGCAGAATGGGAGGCTTAAACAACAGACATTTACTTTCTCAAAGTTCTGGAGGTTGGAAGTCTGAGATCAAGGTGTTGGTTTCTTCCTGAGGCCTCTCACCTTGGCTTGTAAATGGCCATCTTCTCCCCGTGTCTTTGCATGGTCTTCCCTGTTTGTGTGTCTTATATTCTTGTAGTGGCACCAATCATACTGGGTTACGGCCCATCCCAGTGGCCTATGTTAACTTAATTACTACTTTAAACACTCTATCTCCAAAGACAGTCACATTCTGAAATACTGGGAGTTAAGGGTTTTTTTTTTTTTTTTGTGGGGGTAAAGGGGGGGGAACACAGTCTTTCACTGTACTGTAACAGTACAAACTGGTTTTCGGCCATTTGGTGCCTTTTTATATGACTCAGCAATTTGTGTTGAAGACAACAGGTTTTTATTCACAGGGTTCCAACGTTGCAGGTGCTGAGAGCAACTCCTGCTGAGTTGTCCTCTCCCATGAGACCCAGAACCTCCCTTGCTCCCCAAAAGGCTACAAGCCAAAACTAACCCAGAAGCTCCCCATTTCCTTATCTGTCCATCAGCTGGTCACGCAAGGAGATCTCTGTCCTCTCAGGAATGTGCATTTCTGGGTTTCAGAGCCCCCATCCTCTCCCAGCAGCTGTCCTTCCGGATCTGGGGTGCGCTGTTCTCGGCCTCCAAGCAGCAGTCTGAGAACAGTGTGCCCTGTTGCGCTGTCCCAGAGGGTGGAGCCCAGGGAGGCACACGTTCCTGAGTGGGACCCTGCCTCCAGGGGTGGGCTCCCCCCCTCTGCGGGGTCTAAGCCCCTGGTGGGCCCTGCATATCCTAGTCCCATGCATGGTCCCATCTGTGTGGGGAGCAGGGCCAGAGGCCCAGAATATCCAGTGTCCAAATGCAAAAAGCCCAGAGGAGAGAGCTTGTACCAAG
>PVIA01014270.1:0-27928 GCA_004024845.1 Tonatia bakeri
CTCTAAAAATAAATGAATAAAATCTTAAAAAAAAAAAAGAAAATTCAAATTTGGGCAGAAGAAAACCCCTATCCTTCCCCTATAGGAGGGGGGAAATGCCAAAGTTCTCTTCTTTTCTGTAAATTCCCATCAAAGATCACACTAGTAACTATCCAGCATTCTCACTTATAGTCTGGAGATTTCTGATAGGGTGAGTATTTAGTCTATATTGGACCAGTTAGTCCACATTGCAGCAAATCTTGAGGGGTTGTGCTTAGTGGCACACTTGCCCTTAGCTTTGAACAAAAATATTTCATATCCTTTTATACATCTTGTTACTCAATTTTTACTTGAGTTGGATACATAGATGTATGACTCTTCTCTGTATAGAAAATCCAAACTGAGGTATATGCAGTCCTTATATACTAGAGATTCTAAATCTTATCTTTGAAACAAGTCAGAACACCAGAGACCCATAAATCTATGCTTTGGCACTGTGCCATTTGCCTATACAAATGCATACAGTATTAAAAAAAAACTAAGAGTTTACCATTCTATTTCTTTTCAGAACACGTTAAAGAATGTTGCTGACTGCTTCACCTGGGACTTCCTGCATGTTACCCACAGGAAATTATGCCCTTGGTGGTTAGTGCTTCTTGCTTCTGCTAAGCATCAGGGAGGTTTTATCTCACAAACATTGTAGGGCTTGTAACAGATAAAGCTTTTTGATACTTGTTCTGGTCATGAAATGCACAGAAATGCTTTTCCTTTTCTAGTAATTGTTCAGGACATGATGATTGGTATTTCCTATGTCAACTGATCCATCAAAACTTATGCTTTTTTTCTTTCCTACTCCCCACTCAAACTCAATTTTTCCTTTTATTTTTATCCTGTTTTATTGTCACAACTTTATAAATGCCAAGAATTTTTTCTTGGAACAAAGAGGATGTAAATACACAAATCCTAAAAAAAAATAGGCTTCATTAATGATTGCATTTCTCAGAGTGTGATCCACACACATCATCAGCATCAGCATCATCTGGGAGCATGTTAGAAATGCAGAATCTCAGAACTCACTGCAGAACTACTACATTAGAATCTACATTTAACAATATTCCCAGGTGACTCTTGTGCATATTAAAATTTGAAAAGTGCTATTCTAGTACACTCCTTGCATTTGCTACCTTGGAATACACACAAATAAACTGCAGCATCTTCCCTTTTATAGATGAATTTTCCATACCCATGAATTCATGTTTGCCTCATTATTCTCAGTTCTCTATTCTTTTAAGGTAAGAACCTTGTCAAGTCCTTAGAGCCATGTTCCTAGTAGTGATGAAAAGAATGCTGTGAATGCTACACAGTCTTTTGGGTAGGTGGTATTTGCTTTGCTACTAGGTGTGTGATTCTTTGACCATAGAACTTTTTCATTAACACCTTTCAAATAGATTATCCCTCAAGCTATGCAGATTTAAAATAGAAAATAATAACAGAGGACAAGATAAATTAAAAAGTACATCCACTGAGCAAAAAAAAAAAAATTAAATAGAAAGCAACGAGATAGAAAGATGAAAGAAGACTGTACCAGATAAGACTGTAAAAGAAAAATTTCTTACAGCAGGCACTTATTGAATTGACATGAAGTTCACTCCTGAATCCTCACTACTTGAATTACAATCACTAAGTGATATGTCTGAATGATGTGATACTGTTGTCAAAGATAAGTGGTAGGAATATTAATCCAATCATTAAAGATTCAATTTGGGAAAAAAGGAGACAAGTGTTAATTTCTTATCACCAATCACCATTGTTTCCATGATTTCTAAGGCCATTCCACCTTTAAAAATGCAGGGTTAGACATAACCTTTTCAGAGGTTTAACCTCAGATACTGCCAGATAATCTGAGACTCTTATGAGCTCTTAGCTGCTGAATGAGCCACCTCTACAATAAACCTTGTTAAATGTACCTGCCTCACAACAAGGTTGTATATTAAAAGAATCATCTGATAACACCAGACAGAAGAATCAGCTTCAGCACAAACTGTTTGCATCTGCACAACAGCACACAAGACGTGGTGGGCTGAGTGACCCTCAGTCAACCAGATGAGGGAAGAACTCACCAAAGTAAGACCTAACAACAATCAACACCCAATTACATCCAGAGAACCGACATAAATGGCATAAAGGACATCCCAAGAGCATCTAATTCAGGTGACCAAGGATACTGTACCATTGAATCTCACAGGTCTCCTACCGTAGAAATTCACATCATAAAGACCAGGAGTCAAAGCACATCAATTTAAGAAACAGAAGCAAACAAGAAGAATCTCAAAAATACTGGGAAGACAAAGAAACAACTCCCAATTGAAAGGAAAGGGGGAATTGTTAGAAAGACTGATAAATGAAATAAAGGCCAGTCAACTATCAGATATTGAGTTCAAAACAATGGTTTTAAGGAAGTTCAACGAGTTCACTGAGGATTATCAAAAACTACAGGGAAACTATGAGGAACTTACTGCAACATGTATCAATATGAAAAAGGACATAGAAACCATCAACAAGAGCCAAGAAGAAAATGAAGAATACAATTTCTGAATTGAAGAACATAGTAGAAGGAATCAAAAGAAGCTCAATGAAGCAGAGGATTGAATTGGGGAGCTGGAGGACAAGGTGGAAAAAAGCTCTCAGAAAGAGTAAGAAAAGGAAAAAAGACTAAAAAAATAATGAAGATGGGTTAAGGGAACTGCAGGATATCATGAAACAGAATAATATCAGTATAATAGGGATAGTATAAGTAGAAGAGGAGCAAGGGATAGAAACGCTGTTTGAAAAAGTAATGATGGGAGACTTCTGGCCAAGACGGTAGCATAGGTAGACACAGTGTGCCTTCTCCCACAATCAAAATAAGGGCAACAACAGATTTTAAAACAAAAAACAACCATAACTGACAGAAAATCAAACTGTATGGAAGTCCAACAACTAGGGAGTTAAAAAAGAAACATTCATCCAGACCAGTATGAGGGGTGGAGATGGGCAGCTGGGGTGGAGAGGACTCGTGACAAGACAATGGCTGGCAAAGAGGGCAAGGTGGTGGCTGGTACAACTGGTGGTCCCACATTTGCATGCAGATAAACCAAGAGGAGCAACTGGGGAAGGAGACAGACCACAGGACCCAGGGTCCTAATGAGGGAAAATAGAGCCTCAAAACTTCTGACTAAAAATACCTATGAGGGTTGTGGCATCAGGAGAAACTCCCAGCCTCACAGGAGAGCTCATTGGAGAGACCCACAGGGTCCTAGAATGTACACAAACCCACACACCTGGGAATCAGCACCAGAAGGGCCCAATTTTCTTGTCAGTAGCCCCAGAAGTGACTGAAAGCCAACAAAGAGCAGAGCAAGCAACATTATTCCCTATCAGACCCCTCCTCCACTGACAGCCACACAACACAGCAACTTGGATTGTCTTACCCTGATGAACACCTAAGGCTCCACCCCTTACTACATAACAGGTGCACTGAGACCAAAAAAAATAAAAAAGTCCAAATGAAAGAACAGATTAAAGCTCCAGAAAAAATACAACTAAGCAATGAAGAGATAGTCAGCCTATTGGATGTACAGTTTAAAACACTCGTAATCAGGAAGCTCACAGAATTGGTTGAGTATGGTCGCAAAATAGAGGGAAAAAATGAAGGCTAGGCAAAGAGAAATAATGGAAAGTGTACAGGGAACAGTAATGGGAAAGCAACCAAGATTCAAATCAATGGTTTGGAGCAGAAGGAAGAAAAAAAACGTTCACCCAGAACTGAATGAAGAAACAAGAATTGAAAAAAATGAGGAGAGGCTGAGGAACCTCCAGGACAACTTTAAATGTTCCAGTGTCTGAATCATCAGGGTGCCAGAAGGAGAAGAACAAGAACAAGAAATTGAAAACTTATTTGAAAACATAATGAAGGAGAGCTTCCCCAATCTGGCAAAGGAAATAGACTTCCAGGAAGTCCAGGAAGCTCAGAGAGTCCCAAAGAAGTGGGACCCAAGGGAGCACACACCAAGGCACATCATAATTACATTATTTAAGGTTAAAGATAAGGAGAGAATCTTAAAAAGCAACAAGAGGAAAGGAGAGAGTTACTTACAAAGGAGTTTCCATAAGACTATCAGCTGATTTCTCAAAAGAAACCTTACAGGTAAGAAGGGGCTAGAAAGAAGTATTCAAAGTCATGAAAGGCAAGGACCTACATCTAAGATTGCTCTATACAGCGAAGCTATAATTTGAATGGAAGGGCAGATAAAGTGCTTCCTAGTTAAGGTCAAGTTAAAGGAATTCATCATTGCTAAGGCATTATTATATGAAATGTTAAAGGGACTTATGTAAGAAAAAAAAGATCAAAACTGTGAACAGTAAACTAACAACACACTCACAACTATCAACAACTGAACCTAAAAAATACAAAAACAAACTAATCAAACAACTATAACAGGAATAGAATCACAGAAATGGAGATCACATGGAGGCTTATCAGCAGGGGAGTGGGAGGGGAGAAAGGGGAAAATGGTACAGAGAATAAATAGCATAAATGGTAGGTAGAAAAATAGGGGGAGTTTAAGAATAGTATAGGAAATGGAGAAGCCAAAGAATATATATGTATGAACCATGGACATGAACTAAAGGGGGGGAATGCGGGTGGAATGGGTTGTGCAGGGTGGAGGGGAATAAAGGGGGGATGGAAAAACTGTAATAGTATAATCAATAGAATATATAAAAATAAGAATAGAAAAAAAGTAATGATGGAAAACCTCCCTAATTTGATTAAAGAGCCACACCAGTCCAGGAAGCACAGAGGGTCCCACCAAAACCTATTATAGTTAAAATGGCAAAATTCAAAGACAGAGTGAATCTTAAATGCAGCAAGAGAGAAATAGGAAATAACATACAAGGGACCCCCAATAAGGCTAGCAACTGACTTCTCAACAGAAACACTGCAAGTCAGAAGGGAATGGCAAGAAATATTCCAAGTACTGAAAAGTGAAATTCTGTAACCAAGACTACACAGCAAGGCTCTCAAAATGGGAGGTGAAATAAGAAGTTTCCCAGACAGAAGGCTCAAAGACTATACCTCCACCAAACCAGCACTGCAAGTGGAAGAGTGGAGCATAGGCACAAAAGGAAAAAAATGAACAAGTACCTATCTATAATATCCTTAAATGTAAATGGATTAAATGTTCCAATCAAAAGACATAAGATAGCTGGATGGATAAGAAAACTTGACCCATACATACACTGCCTACAAGAGATCCACCTCAGAAAAAAGACCTACACAGACTGGAATTGAAGGGCTGGAAACAAATATTCCAATCAATGGACAGGGGAAAAAAAGCCAGGGTAGCTATACATATCAGATAAACTAGACTTCAAAACAAAGGCCATAAAAAGAGACAAAGTAGGACACTTAACACTCAAGGGAAAAATCTTTCAAGAAGAAATAAATATTATATATATATATGCACCCAACATAAGAGCACCCACATATATAAGCAAAATCATGGAGGACTTCAAGAAAGATATAGACAGCAACACAATTATAGTAAAGGATTTTAACACACCACTGTCAACAATGGATAGATCTTCCAAACAAAGTATCAACAAGGATATCGTGGAACTGAACAATGCATTAGTTCAAATGGACTTAATGGATATATATAGAACCTTTCAATCAAAAGAACAAAATATACATTCTTTACAAATGTATATGGAACATTTTCAAAGACAGACCACATGATAGGACACAAAACAAGCCTCAACAAACCTAAGAAACTTGAAATCATAACAAGCATTTTCCTGGACACAAGGGTTTGAAACTAGAAACCAACCTCAAGGAAAAAAAATAAAAAATATTCAAACTCATGGAGACTTAATAGCATTCTATTAAACATTGAATGGGTTAATAATGAGATCAAGGAGGAAATTCAAAGCTTTCTGGAAACAAATGAAAATGAACACGCACCAGTGCAAAACCTATGGGACACAGCAAAGGCAGTCTTGAGAGGGAAGTTCATAATGATACAGGCCTAACTAGAAATGATAGAAACATTTAAAATAAACAATCTAACCCTACATCTACAAGAACTGGAGGGAAAACAACAAACGAAGCCCAGAGTGAGTAGAAAGAAGGAAATAATCCAGATCAGAACAGAATAAAATGACAGAGACTGAGAGAACAATGCAAAGACAATAATTCCAGGAGCTGGCTCTGTGAAAAGATAAGCAAAATTGTAATATTTTAACCAGATTCATAAAAAGGGCAGAATATCGAAATAAATAAAATCAGAAATGAGAGAGGACAATCACAACTGATACCAGAAAAATACAAAGGATTGTAACAAATTACTATGTATGGCTATATGCCAAGCAATATGAAAACCTGGGTGAAATGGACAAATTTTGAAAAAAAAATCTTCCAAAACTTAATCAAGAAGAAGCAGAAAGCCTTAACAGACCAATAACAGCTGGTGAAGTTGAAGCAGTAATCAAAAAACTCCCATCACACAAAAGCCCTGGGCCAGATGGTTTCACAGCAGATTTTACACAGTTAGATCTTCCTTAAAACTTTTAAGGAAAAGCTAACTTCTCAGACTATTCCAAAAAATCTAAGAAGAGGGAAGACTCCCAAACTCTTTTTTTTAGTACTTATTACTTTTAAGCTTTATTTTCTTTTTAATTGAAAAAATTAAATACCAAAATCTTTATAAAATGAATGAATAGAATACATTTAAAAAGAATGAGTGTATGTAATAAATAATCTCTTCAATTCTCTGATCTTCCACTCCAAAGGTAATCATTGCTGACAGTTTTTTGTATATTCTACCAGAATATTCTTTTTTTATTTTTATTGAAGTACAGTTGTCTCTGTTTTCACCCCACTATGGCTGCCACCCCACCCATTCCCACCTCCTACCCTTGAACTTACCCCATTTGGCCTTGTCCATATGTCCTTTATACATGTTCCTTGATGGACCTTTCCCTTAAATCTCCCATTATCCCTTTCACCCCTTCCCTCTGTTACTGTCAGTTTGCTATTTATTTCAATGTCTGGTTATATTTTGCTTGATTTTTTCTTTTGTTGATTAGGTTCTAATTAAAGGTGAGATAATATGGTATTTTTCCCTCACCACCTTGCTTATTTCACTTAACATAATGCTCTCCAGTTCCATCCACGCTGTAGCAAAAGGCAGGAGCTCCTTCTTTCTCTCTGCTGCATAGTATTCCATTGTATAAATGTACCATAGTTTTTTGATCCACTCATTTCACTGATGGGCACTTAGGTTGCCTCCAGCACTTGGCTATTATAAATTGTGCCACTATGAACATTGGGGTGCATAGGTTCTTTTGAATTCATGTTTCAGGGTTCTTAGGGTATAACTCCAACAGTGGTATTGCTGAGTCAAAAGGCAGTTCCATTTTCAGTTTAATAAATAAAATCTTTTTAAAAATAAAAATAAATTTAAAAAGAGTGCATTTTAAAAAATCTATGAACAAAAACTGGAAGTGGGAGACAGAATTGAAAATATTATTGTTGTAGTATTATGAGATTTTAGGATTTTTTGCTATCATCTTCCAAAATTACCTGCAATGTTTATACAGGTATCTTCCACTTTCTGAAATTTCGGGTTACACCATTTTGCTTTTAGGAAAGACCTACATTAGTATGTTTTCACTTACAGAAAGCAATATACCAAAATACACCATATTGATAAATGAAATATACTGTACCTATGGTATGTAATGATTTTTTTGTAAAAGTGAAAATCTTTTTACATTTTTTAGGTCTTTCCTAAGAGCAAAGTAGCATAACTGAAACTTTCAGAAAGTGGGGAATACTCTTTGCTTTGTGCTATTTTGGCTTATGAAAGTTTTCATAGAAGTGCTCTACTTCAGATTGTGAGAGAAACTTTTATATTGTATTTAAGTGAAAAAGAAAATATGACATAATTGGCCTTGTTGATCTAATATTGTAAATATTCTAGTCTATAAAAAGAAGCCACCAGGAAGAGAAGGAAAGAAAAATAGTTGTGTAAGAAATTCTTATTGACAAAAATAACCAAGGGGAACATAACTTCTCAGATACTGAAGAATATGCCTGAAACATATTTGAATGTATAGGTTCAAAATTTGTATTCACAAAACAAAATGATACTGACATTATTACTTTCAAAAAATCCTCTATTGTTTTCTTTTTTTCTTCTGAGTTTGGAATGAGCTAAATTCTCAATTAAATGAAATAGCACAATGCCTAGCACATTGTAGGCAGCTAATAAATATCAATTTCCTTCCTTCATATAAAATATGAGATACTCTAAAATAAAACTAGCTTTATGGCTATAAAGAAACAACAGTTCAGGAATCAAAGCCAACCTTATCTCACATTCCTCATTACAGTAAACTCTTTTAGTTTAATTATTTAAAAAACTATAATAATTGAAGTGGTTTTCCAGCTTTTTAGTTTTGAGAGAAAGAGACATATTACAATCTTTAAGAGGCTATCATGTACTTCAGTAATGATTCTAAGAAATTGCAGATTCAACCCACTGGGTACATCATCTAAGAACCAGCATAATTTAGTGTGACTATTTTATTTCTCTTAGTGGAAATAGTAGGGATTGGACATTGCTGCTGGAATATCTGGAATTTTTAATAGACATTACAGGAAACCTGGGGCTCTCTGGGCAGCATTTATGAATTTTAAGGGGACAGAAATAATCCATTTTTCTGGGAAATACTTACGTAGACTGGACCCTTCTTAATGATGTGTTTATGAGGTGGCTGTAAAGGTCTGATGCTGCTGGCCCAAGTGAAGGGGCTGTGGCTTCCTGGCATTCACCCTCCTTTTTATTCAGGAGAACACTCCTTTCTGCTGCCTTACTTGTACTCCAGTCCCTCTCTCTCTCTTTGGAGCTTGATTCTCTGCTCTTAGATACACACACAGCCTAACCTATGCACCAGACTACTGACTAGTCCAGGAACCAATCAACCCACGCTGGGGTGTGGCTTCACATCTGATCTTAGTGTCTATCATTCCACATCAGAAACACCATAACCAGAGACACTGAAAGTAAGAACAAATGACAGTAACCAGGGGGGGAGGTGGAAGGGGATAATGGGGAGAAAAGGGGGAAGGGTTTTCAGGAACATCTATAAAGGACACATGGACAAAACCAAAGGCGGGTAAGATCGAGGGTGGGAGGTGGGAATGTCTGGGGGGGTGCGTGTGGGGGGGATGAAGACAACTGTACTTGAACAACAATAAAAACAGTTTTAAAAATAACACACCATCCATTTGTTTTATACAATGAAAGTACTTGTGGTTTTTAATGGCAAAAACTGGAGACATTTTGATTTTGCAAACCATGCATGTGTTCTCAGTCATTAAAGGATTAATTTGATTATTTGGGATTGGACTTTCTTTTTGTCTTTTAATCACCTTGCATCCTGCACCAGGGTTAATATTTGAGCATGGACAGGAGGCCTTCCATCTGTTCTGCTCTCAAATGTTGTACATACTGAGAAGGTGGAATTTGGGGGGTAGCTTTTTGCTTGATAACATTTTACTTTAATATAATTTCAAATTTCAAGAATGTAAGGATGTCTCCTATACTCTTTATTTAAATTATCAACTGTTTACATTTTACCACATTTTTTATATTCTCCCTCTCTTTCTGTGTGCATATGCACATTTTTTCTGAACTAAATATCCCCAAATGAGAGTATGTTATATCAAGCCCCTTTACCAAATACTTTAGTGTATATTTCTTAAGATCAAGTACATTCTCCTAAAGTAACCATTGCACAATAATCAAACTAAGAAATCTAACATTGATATAATGCTGTTATTCAATCCAAAATCCATATTCACATTTCATTATTGTTCTAATAATGACCTTCAGAGCTATATTGTTTTTCCTATTCCAGGATTTGATTCAGGGCCATGAATCAAATTGCATTTGGTCATGTCTTCTCAGTCTCCCTTAATCTGGAACACCTCAGCATTTTTCTGTCTTTTATCACTATGCCATATAGCAGAGTACAGGCCAGTTTCTTTGCAGAATGTCCCTCAATTTGGGTTTGTCTCATGTTTCCTCATGACTTGGTTCAGGTTAGAATTTTTGGCAGCATTACTACTTAAATAACATGTACCATTTTTTAGTATACTATGTATATAACAAGGTACGTGATAATGTTTGTCTCAATTTTGGAGATGTTAAACTTTGGTTTAGAGAGGGGAGATCCAAGATGATAGCAGGTTAGATGGAAGCTACACCAAACTCCTCCCAGGAAAAGACTGGAATTACAACTAAATTATAGAAAAATCATGCTGAATAACAAACTGAAAACTAGCTGGAGAGAAGCCTTATAATCAAGGACTTATGGAAGAAACCACAGCACCACAGCAAAACTGGTAGGAAGTATGGAGGTGCGAGAGGGTTGGTTGGGCTCCCACAGGCAACAGCTGAGGTTCTGGAGGAATATTTCACTGGCTGAAATATTGAGAATTGGGGATTAGACATTGAGAAGTATGAGGGCTGAACCTGAAGCTGGGCTCCCCAGCCTAGAGCACCAGAACTGGGAAAAAAAAAAAAAAAACAAATAACACTTGGTTGTGAAAAGCAGTAGGGTTTCTGTCTACAAGGTGAGATGGCTAGAAATGCAGAGAGCCTCCTAAAGGGCCAATGTACAAAATTTTGTTTGCAGCCACTTACCCTAAGCTCTGGCAGAGGGAGGGCAGAGTGCACTAGAGATGCGTGAGGAGAATCTTGGGCTGGTGGTTCTGGGGAGAGAACTGAAGGAATGGCCACCAGGATCCCTGTGCTTGGCCATTTCCCACACTGCAGAATCAATTTTTCTCCAGCAGAGCACTCCTCTCCAAGTGGCATCAGGCTTAGGGGAAGCAACAGCTCTGCCCACAAGAATTACTCTGTCCCACCCTATGGAGATTAATCCAGGCTGCTGAGTACAGCTTGAGGCTATATCATTGATTAAGTTTAACAACTAAAGTGGATCTCTGGGAGCTCTGAGACTTTAGCTGACCTTCCCCTGGGCCCAGTACTGGTAAAAGCTGGTCTTGGTGTGCAGCTTGATTCTTTCTGCACATATTTAGCACCAGGAGATGGAGCCACAAGCTGTGGGCAGCTGATAGGTCCAAACAGGTTGCCCAGGTTGAGTCATAGGTAGCATCTAACAAAAATCTGCACCAGAGTCTTTGCAGATTTACCTGATACATAGAAATAAAAACAAAGAGGCAGGCGAAATAGGAAAACAAAGAATAAGGTCCCAAATGAAAGAACAGGAGGATTTTCCAGAAGAAGAACTAAATAAAGTGGAGGCAAGCAATTTATCAGATACATAGTTTAGAATAATGATTATAAGGATACCCAATAGCATGAAAAAAGACATAGAAACCATAAAAAAGGACCAATCAGAAATAAAGAATGCTTTGTCTGAAATAAATATTACACTTGAAGGAATAAACAGTAGGTGAGATGATGCAGAGGATCAAAGTAGTGATTTGGAAGACAACGACCCAAAACCTGTGGGACACAGGGAAAACAGTCTTAAGAGGGAAATGCATAGCATTAAGGGCCTATCTCAAGAAATAAGAAAAAGTTCAAATAAACAACCTAACTTTACACTTAAAGGAACTTAAAAAAGAACAACAAACAAAGACTAAAGTGAATAAAAGGAAGGAAATAATTAAGATCAGAGCAGAAATAAATGAAATAGCATCTAAAAAATTTGAAAGAATATAAGCGCCCCTATGTTCACTGCAGCATTATTTATAATCACCAAGATATGGAAGCAGCCCAAGTGTCTATCAGTAGATGACTAGATGAAACAACTATGGGTCATTTACACAATAGCCATAAAGAAAAAGAAAATTTTACCCTTTGCAAGAACATGGATGAACCTGGACAACATTATGGTAAGTGAAGTAAGCCAGTCAGAGAAAGACAAATACCATATGATTTCACTCATATATGGAATTTAAATACGAACTGAACTAACAAGCAAAATAGAGACAGACTTATAGATAGAGAGCAGGATGACAGTTATTGGAGGGTAAGGGTGTAGAGGGACTGAGCAAAAATAAAAAACGACTCATGGACATAGACATCAATATGGTGATTGTGGGGGGAGGGGTGTATAAGGGAACTAAACAGTAATGGAAAAATACAACAAAAATACATTTAGAAAACCTTTATCATTTGGTTAAGCTGGTGTCCTTCATGTTTTAACTATAAAGCCACAATTTTTTTTCTCTTTGGTATGTGGTTTGTGAAGAGATGCCCTGAAACTATGTAAATGATCTTGCTCCTTATCAAAGTTCTAACAAGTTGGGATTTTCAAGTGGCCATTAAAATTAGGGTCAAATTTTCAAAAATTAACGATGAGTGTTTATATATTCCCTCTCTAACTTCATACCTTCTCATACTTTTCTTTACTGCCCCCTTTCTTTCCCTGAATTCATTTTCTGAATCTATCCCCTCAACTCTTTCCCCTCTATTCACTACCTCTAAATGTTTTGGTATTTGTAAGTCTGTACATGCTGTCTAATTTGTATTGACCCTCAGTCTTGCTTGCTACCCTCAACATCTAGCATATGTCAGGCACAATGCTTTGTTCATACTTAGTGTTCAATATTTCTCACCTCCATTTTCTGCTGTAAAAAATTTGAGCATAGAAGGTTGCTCAGAGAATGATTCAATAAACATCCATACACCCCCTTCCAGACTCAACAAGTGCAAGTATTTTGACATATTTGCTTCACCTATCTTTCACTTGACATTATGACATCTCACCCCTAAATTGTTCTGCACACATATCCTTAGAATGACAACTTTCTAAATTATCACACCTAAGAAAATTGTCGTACCTAAGAAAATTACAAATAATTTCATCATGTATTCTAGTGTTCATACCTTATTTTATTTGTAATTATTTTAAATCAATCTCTCTGTTTCTCTCTTTCTCTGATCATTTTGTCTTGTATCATTCATTCTGGGGGAAGTTAGTTGCCATGTTGTGGAGACATCCAAGCAACTTATAAAGAGGCCCACATGTTGAGGAACTGAGGCCTCCAGCCAATAGACATGAGAGTGAATTTGGAAGCAGAGCTTCCAGTCCCACTCAAGCCTTCAGATGACTGCAGCCCTTGCTGACATCCTAAGCCAGAACTGTCCAGCTAAGCCACTCCAAACTTCCTGACCACAGAAATTGTGAGATAATAAATGTTTGCTGTTTTAAGCCACTATGTGGTAACAATGGACAAATGATACAATACCCAAATTACCCCATTGTCACAAGGATGTATTATTTAGCAATTACCTTAAAACCAAAAAAACATCCTAGTTTGCACATTGGGTTGCTTTGTCACTCTAGTTTTTTTCAGACTATGGCAGTCCCCTCAACTAATTTCTTTGCATAATATTGACTTATTGAAGAGTACAGGACAATTGTCTTATTCTGCATTTTAGATATGTCTGATAATTTTTGGGGGGGTTTTATTTAACTCATTTCTCTTTCCCCTGTTTTCCCTGTAGGGTTGATTAGAATCACATTAAATATTTTGACAAGAACACTTCATAGGTTCTCACAGATAATGATGTGTACTTCATGTTGCATGGGACAGATAATGCTAGTTTGTTGCTCTGTTGGTTATGATAAATTTGATCACTTAGTTAACAGGTGGATACTGCTAAGTCTCTTCATTGTAAAGTCATTTCCCTTTTTGCAATTAATAAGAAACACATGGGTGATATTTTGGCATTGGGAAAATACCCTATTACCTAGAAAGTTTTACCTAATGACATTTTAGCATCTTTTGTAATCCTTGTCTGAATCTATTATTACCTTAGGACATGTAAAATGTTGATTTTCTTATTATATCATTTTTCTATTTGCTAACTAGTATTCTTCTGCATAGAAGAGGTTTCCTCCTTCCCTCTGTCTCCCTGCTTCCCTTTCTCCCTCCCTCCCTGTCTTTGAATATCACTATGGGCTTGTAGACTTTTATTTATTTCCTGTATCACAATAAAATACAGCAATTTTCAATTCATCCTCCAATTGCCAAATTGTTTTATTCTACAATAAATACAAACCCAATGCTCAGCATTCATATGATGGAACTGTTCTGTATCTTGACTGGGGCAGCAGTCACATCAGTCTATACATATAATAACACTTCGGAGAACTAAACAAACACATGCACACGTACATGCACACAGAGATACACATGTACAAGTGAGTGTACACAAAACTGGTGAAATCCCAATAAATTTGGTGCAGTGGATTGTAGCAATGTCAGCTTCCCGACTGCACTATTCAGCTATAGTTATACAAGATGTGAGCACCGGGGAAACTGGGTGAAGAGTATGTGGGACCATTATCTGTAATCTTTCTTAGAAATGCATACAAATCCACAGTTACCGCAAAATTTAAAATGGGAACATTAATAATTACATCAGACTTTGTTGTAATTGTTCTCTCCTCTAGTTTCCAAACTATCAGTAGGGTTGGTATAGTGATTTTCTTATTAAAATTTTAAAAATGTGAAAAAAATAAATACAAACCAAACTGGTAGTATTAACAGTATATCTACTGAGTGAAGTTTAGGGGTTATTTTTTCACTTTTTTTGCATCGTTACATTATATGCCCCTAAGTATATAGAGTATTGGAGTCAGAGAATGGCATTCAAAATTTGTTTGAAATAATTTGTAATTCTTTTTTTCTCTGTGTGGTTGTATTATTAATTTTATATACAGCAAGATTATCTGTTGCTGCTATGGTAAATATTAGGGTTTAGATTTTTTTACTTTATTGGATGTAATTTTATTTTCAAATATGTAAAATATTAATATATTTCAAAAGTGGGAACTACATGGAAACTTCCTCTAGATATCCTCCTTCTCATTCACACTTTTATACTAGCAATTTTATTAGTTTCTGATTATCCTTCCTATATTCCCTTTTATTTATAAATATAAGTATATATATGTTTTTTGCAAGTATCCCTCATTTATATGCAAAAGATAGCAGACCATATAGATGGTTCTATTACTTGATTTTTTAACCTAATATGCCTTAGAAATGATTCTATATCAATTCATAGTTTGTCTTCATTCTTTCTTTATGGCTGCGTAGCAGTCCATTATGTGGATAGTTTATTCAACTACTCTATATTAACAGACGTGCATTGTTTATAATCTTTTATTGTTACAAGTAATACATGACTAATAAATTATATAAATATTGTTTTGTTCCTGTGGAGGTGCATTACAGTACTGCTTAGTAAAAGATTATGTACAGATTTAATTTCATTAGATATTGCCAAATTCTGCATCAAAGGGCCTGTGTTGTTTTGTATTTCCTATGATTAATGCTTGAGAGCATATGTTTCTACACAGCCTTACAACAGGGTGTTTTGTCAAGCATTTAAGTTTTTCCAATTTAATAAGGTATAAAATATATTCAAGTGATAGTAATTTATACTTCTATTATGAGTTAATATAAGCACATTTTCATATATTTGAGGGGCATTTCACTTTTATTTCCACTATTTTCTCTGTCATACTTTTTCTAATTTTTCTATTAGGTTTTTGGTATTTTTCCTCTCAGTTTTTAAAATTTATTTTTTTATTGTTGTTCAAGCACAATTGTCTCCATTTTCCCCTCAACCACCCCAGCCATCCTCACCTCCCACCCTCTATCCTACCCCCATTTGGCTTTGTCCATGGGTCCTTTATACATGTTACTTGACAACCCTTCACTTTTTTCCCCTGTTATCTTCCTCCTCCCCTCTGGTTACTGTCAGTTTGTTCTTTATTTCAATGTCTCTGGTTATATTTTGCTTGCTTGTTTGTTTTGTTGATTAGGTTCCACTTATATGTGAGATCATATGTTATTTGTCTTTCACTGCCCAGCTTATGTCATTTAGCACAATGCTCTCACAATTTAAAATAGCCAAGCATTGGAAGCAACCTAAGTGCCCATCAGTAAATGAGTGGAACAAAAAAAAAAACAACACAATAATTATGATACATTTGCACAATGGAATACTATGCATCAGTTTTTAAAATTTGAGTTATTTATTTTTCAATTTTTATTTTATTGTGGTGAGAACACTTAACATGAGATTTACCCTTTTAATACAATTTTAATGTATGATACATTATTGTCGACTATAGGTATGATGTTTTATGGCAGATCTCTAGAGCTTATTCTCCTGTTTAACTGAAATTTTATACCAATTAATAACTCCTCAATTTCCCCTCTTCCCAGTCCCTGGAAGCTACCATTTCACTCTTTGGTCCTACGAATTTGACTATTTTAGATACCTAATGTAAGTATAATCATGATATATTTGTCTTTATGTAACTGGCTTATTTCACTTAGCATAATGTCCTCAGGTTTCACCTATATTGTCACATATTGCCTAATATCCTTTTTTTAAAGGTTGAATTCCACTGTATATATTTGCCATATTTTTTATTCATTCATCTGTTGATTAACATTTAGGTTGTTTCTACATCTTGGCTATGGTAAACAGTGCTGCAATGAACATAGGAGTGCTCATATTTCTTCAAGATCCTGATTTCTTTTCTTTTGTATAAATACCCAGAAATGAGCATGCTGGACCATATAGTAGTTGTATTTTTAATTTTTTAAGGAACATTGATACCATTTTCCACAGAGGCTGTACTATTTTGTATTCATTCTCCCTAATAGTGTTCAAGGTTCCAATTTCTTCACATACTTACCAAAACTTGTATTTTGTTTTTCTAATAATAGCCATCTTGACAGTTGTAAAACGGTATCTTGTGGTTTTGATTTACATTTCCCTGATTATTAGTGATAAGCATTTTTTCATATACTTGTTGTCCATTTGTATGTTTTTTTGAGAAATATCTATTTCTATCTTTTACCCATTTTAATTGGATTATTAGTTTTATTTACAATAGAGTTGAAGGATTTCCTTATGTTTTGAATATTAATTCCTTATCAGATGGATGATTTATAAATATTTTCTTTCATTCTGTATGTTGCCTTTTTATTCTGCTCATTGTTTGCTTGTTATGAGAAAGTTTTTTGGTTTGATGTAATTTTACTTGTTTATTTTTTGTGGGTTTTTTTTTTTTGCCTGTTCTTTGGTGTCATATCTATTAAATCATTGCCAAGATCAATGTCATGAAGCTTTTCACCTACCTATATTTTCTCTTAGGAGGTTTACAGTTTTGAATATTATGTTTAACTCTTTGACCATTTTAAGATGATCTTTGTGTATGGTATAAGATGAATTTTTTATTTTATTCTTTTGCTTGTGGATATCTGGTTTTTCCAGCACTGTTCAATGAAGAGACGATACTTTTCCCTTGTGTATTCTTGGAACCTTTGTCAAAGACCAGAAGACTGCATAACTTTGAATTTATTTGTGTTCTTTATTCTCTTCTCTGGTCTTGATGTCAATACCATACATACTGTTTTGATTACTGTAGCTTTATCAGATATTTTGAAATCAGGAAACATGATGCCTCCATCTTTACTCTTCTTTCTCAAGATTGATTTGGCTATTCATTGTCTTTTGTGATTTAATATGATTTCTAGAATTCTTTTCTATTATTTGTAAAATATGCCATTGGACTTTTGATAGAGATTGCATTAAATCTGTAGATCACTTTGGGTAATATGGGCATTGTAACACTGTTAATACTTCTATTTCATGAGCATGGGATGTCTTTCAATTTGTGTCTTGTTTAATACTTTTCATCAGTGTTTTATAATTTTTAGTATACAAGTCTTCCATCTATTTAATTAAGTTTATTTCTAAGTACTTTATTCTTTCTGGTACTATTGTAAATGTATTGTTCTCGTAATTTCCTTTTCAGATAGTTCATTGGTATATAGAAATGCAAATGATTTTTGTTTGTTGATTTTATATCTTGCATTTTACTGAATTCATTTACTAGATATAACAGTCTTTTTATGGAGTCTTTAGGGCTTTTGATACATAAGATCATGTCATCTGCCAACAGGGGAAATTTTACTTCTTCTTTTCTGATTTGGATGCCTTTTATTTCTTTTACTTGCTTAATTGCTCTGGCTAAGACTTCCTCAACTATGAACAGATGTAGTAAGATTGGGCATCCCTATTTGCCTTGTTCAATTTTTAATGTTTCTTTGTATACCAGATAGGTTAGCCCTCCATCTATGATATAAAGTGCAAATACTTTTCATTTCACTTTGCTGTTTTTAACTTCACTTATGTTGATTTTAAGCAAATTTCATTCTCATTTTCTTTTTAAAAATATTTTATTTATTTATTTTTAGAAAGAGGGGAAGGGAGTGAGAAAGAGAGGGAGAGAAACATCAATGTGTGGTTGCCTCTCACATGCCCCCTACTTGGGACCCAGCCTGCAACCCAGGCATGTGCTCTGACTAGGAATGGAACCAGCTACCCTTTGGTTCATAAGCCCACACTCAATCCACTGAACTACACTAGCTGTGCCTCATTCTCATTTTCATGTAACAGAATTAATATTTTCATTCATTTTAAGTCATAGAAAATCTTTCCCCACACACAAATTATGAACTAGTTTACTCATACTTTATTTTACTATTTAAATATTTCTTCATGTGTTTTTGTTTTTTCTTTTTATTTTATTGTTGTTTTAAAAAATGACATTTTCAAATTTTTCCTCAAATTTTCTATCTAATTGAACTTCCCTGTAACAGTCATCTGCTTTCCTGTCTTCAGCTGAGTTCCTCAGAAGCAGACCCTCAACTGAGGATTCATGTATATGTGATTTTTTAAAAACTGCTCCCAGAAGAAACTAGGAAGCAGGACAGAGAAGGGAAAGAAGTCAAACCAGAGTGCAATTTCAGGCAAGGTCCCACAGAAGGTAGACTCAGCCTGATTCCTTAGAGCAACTCTGTTCTGTAAGTTATGCCTCCAAGTTGTCCTGACATGAGATAAGGAAGCTGGGCTTTCACATTGCCATATCCATCAGTCACTGGCTAAAGGGTGTTCCAGGGAAAGAGAACAGTCATTAGAACAGTTTTAGATTAGCCTTTGGAGAAAAGCAGACCAAACTGGGAGGGGGTTGTGTGGAAACAGTAAGAAAGACCCACAGGGACCTGAGTGAGAACTAATAATGCTTTTAGCACAGTTAACAAAACCTAAAAAGGAGAATGCTGTGGGAAGCACATGGCTGGCGGTGAGAAAAGGAGAAAAAGAACCCCGCAAAATAATTATTTCTTGACTCTGTAATCCTGCTTTTATTACATTCCCAGAACTCAAAGTGAAGACCCTTGCTTAATTATCTCTATGCTGAAATCCTAGCTGTCAAAAGCTGTTATCAGACAAAACCTTCCAACATCTCATTGATAATAGGGAGCAGGGAATACCTTGGATAAGCAATTCATTCTGTTTGCTTCCCAATAAAAAGCCATCCCTGGTAAAAGCTTGTCTGCATATTCTTCCCCATCAGCCTGTGCAGACTGATTGTTTAAATATAATAACAGATGGGGACATATGTGAGAAGTTATGAATTCCTCCATTCACATTCTAGAGGGCCAGGTATCTCCTTAGACCTGATTACCATTTATTACCACTTTCTCATTCCCTCTTTGAAAGCACAGAACATCCACTGCTTACATTCCATCTGGAACTCTGAGGACAAACAACTGACTTTGACTGAAGGTCTCTGACACCTGGAGGATCCTATGAGCACACACCTGCATTCTCAGTTCATTAGATATATAATATCTTTTCTACAAACACGTAGATATATAATATCTTTTCTACAAACACGTAGATATATAATATCTTTTCTACAAACACATTTCAAAATGGGAGCTCCTCTGGCATCTCCTCCTCTTACATCCTCTTATCCCAATTTCTGTTTAGTGGTTAACAGACTAGGCCTTGAAGTCGAATCTTGGAAAACCAATTCAGTAATTTTTTAGATACAAGACTTTAGACAAGTTTCTAAGTGCTCTCAATGTCTGTTTATTCAAATGAATATAGAAATAACACCTATATTGCAGAATTATGTGTAACAATTAAAATAAATATATAAAGCCCTTTGCATGGTACCTGACACACATTATTATTATTTATTATTCTCATTCCACCTGAATATTTTATTAAATTTATTGGGGTGATATTGGTTAATAAAATTATATCGTTTCAAGTGTACAGTTCTATGATATATCATTTGCATATTGCATTGTGTGACCACCACCCAAAGTCAAGTCTTTTTCCAATACCATATATTTGACCTGCTTTACCCTTTGCTATCCCCCTAAGTGCCTTCCCACTAGTAACAATCATACTGTTTTCTATGCCTGAGTTTTTATTTGCCTTGTTTGCTCATTTGTTGCTTTTAATTTCATACCCCACATAAGAGTGAAATCATTTGGTTCTTGACTTTTCTGTCTGACATATATTGCTTAGCATGATATTCTCAAGATCCATCCACATTGTTGAAAATAAAAGTATTTAATCTTTTCTTATGGCTGAGTAGTATTCCATTGTGTGTGTGTGTGTGTGTGTGTATAATCATCTTCTTTATCCAATAATCTATCAAAGTATACTTTAGTTATTTCCATGTCTTGGCTACCATAAATAAAGCTGTAATGGATATAGTTAGAGGTGCATATATCTTTGCAAATAAATGTTTTCACGGTTTGTTGTGTAGATACCCAGAAAAGGGGTTGGTGGGTCATATGGTAACTCTATTCTTAAATTTCTGGGGAACCTTCATACTGTTTTCCATAGTGGCTGTACTAGTTTACATTCCCACCAGCAGTGAATGAGGATTCATTTTTCTCTACAACCTCTCCAACACTTGTTATTAATTTTTTTGTTGATAATGGACATTCTAACAGGTATGAGGTGGTATCTTATTTTAATTTTGATTTGTGTTTCCATAATATGTAGTGAAGTTGAGCATCTTTTTATAATCTGTTGGCTATTTATATGTATTCTTGAGAGAAGTGTCTGCTCAGGTCCTCTGCCCATTTTTTAATTAGATTTTTGGGTTATTTTTTTCATGTTGAGTTGTATGAGTTTTTTTAAAATATTTTGAATATCAACCCCTTGTTGGAGCTGTTGTTTGCAAATATCTTCTCCCATTACCTAAATATTTCTCACACTGCTGACTTCCCTCCAGTTTCCTCAGACCCTCTCATTTTTTTCTAAATAGCCTCCTTTAAATCCTCAACCACTTCATGAAGCATGATCTCCAGGCTGTTCCCAGAGTATAACACCTCCTGAAACTTTTTCTATGGGGAAGGCAGATTCTTCTACACCCACATATCATGGGTTGTGGCTTGATCATGATCTCCTAGCATTCCAGCACAACTGAAAGATAATTACTCCCCCATCCTGGAGCACCCCCCCACCACTTTATTAAGGTTTATGCCAACCACATATACTTCCTTCCATACTTATTTGTTTTATCTTTGAACCTCTTACCTGTTCTCTTTTATTCATTAAAGGCCTAGACATAAAGCTCACTGCTTTTTCCTCCTCCTCAAGTGCTAAATTCATGCCGGGCAGCTTCTATCTTCATGTGAAGACACCCAGCACATGGGTGAATTTTTTAAAAAATCAACACCAATAATCTTCATCTGTCACTACCTCAGTGACCTGTCATGATCATCATACCCTAGACCCTGATGTCACCTACAACAGTTCCACCTCTGAACTCTTATATTCTAATGCACCATTATGATATTATTCTATCCTTCCAGATTTTTTCTCACTTACTTTATCTTTTTAACCTCACACAGAGAGACCTCAAAGCCATTTTATTCCAAGGTTTATTCCCTGTTTGGCTTCACTTCTTCACCTATCTAAAGTTGACTCCACTTCAGTCAACCACTCTACATTTGCACTCAAAATCAAGTCCATTGTCTTTCCACCACATCTCTTCAACAGTTTTCAACTTCGGATCAATCTTATCTACCCTCCTTTACTGCTCCCATATCTAGTATGCTGAATGCAGAAAATCACATCCTTGAATGGATTAAGACCACCATATATTTATGGTCTGCATCCTCTTCTTGACCCTCAGCATCCCTTATTAATTTCCAACCTTATTTATGACTAACTTCTCTTATTTCTCTGAATGCCTGTTTCATTAACCTCAAGTACTTCATCCCTTTAGTGCAGATGATCTTACCTACTATTTCATCCAGAATATCACGGTTATCAAATATTGGACTTCCATAATTTCTCTCCATACCTATGAGTCATTCTCATCTGCACTTACCTTCAGGTTTAGTCATTCATATTAACAAAAAAGAACATAGACTGTGGAAGTTGTCCATTCTGTTCAAGACAACTCCTTCCACTCCCCCTCATCTTTTACAAATATGAGGCATTAACTCATTCATTAATCCCTTTCTTCTCTATTTTCCAATTATATCCTCTTTGAAGTATTTTTGTGGCCTCTAAATCTTCTAACACTAGGTATACTCCTTTTGAATTAGGCCTACCTTTCCTCTTTTTTAAAAGCCAAGATACTAAAAAACAATATTCTATACTTCTTCTGCCCCTCTTTATCACTTCCTGTATATGGTCTAACACACCTTAGCCAGGTTTCAGCCTCCACAATCCACACAGACTTACTTGCTCAAGGTCGCCAGTGGCCTCATAACTGCCCAAACCATTGACTGCTTTCCAGACTTATGTCATGAGCTCTGCAATGTGAAACTGCTTGTATTAAATTTTTCTTTTTTCCTTGGCTTATACAATAGCATTTTTTTTGTTTACTTAATTTCTCCATTATCCCCATTTTATCAAATTAGCTTCAAAGGTTCTTCCTCCCTTACACTTTCTTAATGTTGGTGAACCCAAGGGTTTTTCTCTCTTCTCCTACATGCTCTTTCCAAAAGATCTCATCAACAGCCAGACAAATATTGATGGTTTTCAGAGGCTGGGAGAAGATATAATGGGAAAAAAACTGCGTAATGAGCATAGAATTTTATTTGGGCATAATGGAAATATTTTGGAACTAGTTAATGGTAATGGTTGCACATCAGTGTGAATGTGCTAAGTGACAGTGAATTCTTCACTTTAATGGTTAACTTTATGTTTTGTGACTTTCATCTCAATATATTTTTCAAAATCTTCTTTAATTCCTATATGTCTAAAGCTTAATTAATGGCACTACTACCCATCCATTCTTCCAAGTCAGAAACCTGGAAATAATTTTGAATATCTACTTTTTCTTATCACAAATATACTATTAAACGTGGAATACATTGGCATGATATCCATTGCATTTATTGCATATTTTCCTGTACTTTATCTACTAGCAGTATCTTAGATTAGGCCATAAACTACCCTAATAATGTCCAACTGGATTCTTTTTCTTCAAATTTCAACCCTTTAATACCCAGCCAACCCCCTTTCACATAGCAGCAAGAATTATTTAGTACAATGATTCTCAAGTGTTAGGGTACATCAGAATTATTTGAAGGATTTGTTCAAACATAAATTGCTGGGCTCTATGCTCAGAGTTTCTGGTTTAGTAGGTGTGATTCAGTGGAGCCCTAAAAGTTGCATTTCTCACAAACTCCCATGTGATGTTGGTATTTCTAGCTTAGTGGAAGGACCACACTGTGAGAACCACTGAGCTATGAATTTATTGGTTGATTACTTTCCACTTTAAAATCCTCTTGCCCTTATCCTAAGACATGCCAGAGTCTGGCTCCTGTATATTTCTCTAACTTCAAATGTCTCTATGGCTCATCCTTACCACATCCAGGTTAATAGGCAACTTCAGACATACTCTTTCATGGTACTATATCATTTAACGTTCTTCATAAGCAACTGAACCTGACAAGTTTATTTAGGGAGAAAAAGGGGAAATTTATTAGATGTGTATAACAGACATAATAAAAAGGTAGGAGTACCAGACACAGAAATAGATAGATATCAGGATAGATCACAGACAGACATGCAGCAGGGATTAGAACATCACCATCTGGCCCAGGAGATAGTTCTGAAATAAATAAACTGTATCTGTTTTTCCATCCTTGAATTTCCCAACATGAATAATTAATGGAGAAAACTAAGTGTTCCAGCTTGAGTTTTATAGAAGCCTCTTAGGAAAGGAAAGTATAGTCACTTAGACCTATAGTTGCTCTGAGACAGCACATACTGAAAAAAAAAGGCAATTCCCCAGAAGAAAATCAGGCAGTGGTTACCAGATTACAGTGAATGAATTTTCAAGGGACACAAAACCTAAAATACCTATTACCATTTCCTTCTTTGTTCTCTACTGTACATTGAGAAACCTTTGTATTACTTAAGACTTTTAGTAGTTTTGCATATGTCTTTCTACCCTACTAGATAACAAACTCTTTGGCAATAGGGACCATGTTTCTTTTTTTATTTCTAGATCTTAGGTGCACAAAAAAAACTTCTTGGAAGGGTAAAGAGATGAACACAGAAATGAAACTGAATGGATCCAAGACACATCTAAATTACAGATGAGCAGGGAAATCATTCCTATCTGTAATTTGAGTGCTTCTTTAGAAGCTGGGAATACACAAAAGCTTCTCCTGGACATGACAAAGGTAAAAGACACCCTGATCCAGAGGAAAGTTGCTGTTTCTTCCCACAACCAGAGATGTTCAAAAAAAGGAAGAAAAGAGAGATTCAAGATGGCAGAGGAGTAAGTGAAAGCTACACTAACTTTCTCCCAGGACCAATATGAAATTACAACTAAATTATAGAGAAAGCATCTTAAATAACCAACTGAACATTAGCTGGAGGGAACTTTTACAACCATGGACTGACAGAAGATAACGCTTCAGCACAACATGACTGGTAGGGAGTGTGGAGATGTGAGAGGGCTAGCTGAATTCCCAAAGGTGGCAGCTGAAGTGCTGGAGGGATATTTCAGCAGCAGGGAGTTCCCCCTGAAAAGTATGGAGTCTAAACCCCAAGCTGGGCTTCCCAGCCTACAGTACCAGAGCCAGAAAGGAACCCAGATAAAATCCAGTTGTAAAAAGCTGCAGTGGTCCTGTCAGACAGGGAGAGATGGCTGGAGTTCCAGAGAGATTTTTAAAGGGCCAAAGCACAGAATTTCATTTGCAGTTACTTCCCCTGGGTGCCTGCAAAGGGAGGGCTGAGTGGACTAGAGACCTCAGAGGAGAGTATGAAATTGGTGGCACTGGGGAAAGAACTGAGGAAGCATTAACCAGGATCCAGGTACTGAGTCATCCCCCATACTGCTGGAGCCATCTCTCTTAGGCAAGACACTATGCTCTGAATGACATCAGCCTGAGGGGAAGCAATAACCCCACCCATAGGGATTACTCTGCAACACCCCATGGTGCTTAAGCCTGACTGTATATTGCAGATTGATTAGATTAACAAACTGATCAGATTGATGGCTAATCAGTTTAATATTTAAGGCAGAAAATACAAAGAAGCAGCCAAAATGGGAAGACAAAGAAATAGACCCCGAATGAAAGAATACAAAAATTTTCCTAAAGAACTAGGTGAAATAGAAGTAAGCAATTTATCAGATAGAGAGTTCAGAGTAATGATTATAAGGATACTCAACAGCATGAAAAAAGGCATAGAAACCATAAAAAGCAGTAATCAGAAATAAAGAATGCAATATCTGAGTTAAATAATACACTGAGATAAGTAATACACCAAAGAGTAGGTTAGATGAAGCAGAGGATCCAATCAGTGTTTTGGGTGACAAGATAGAAAAAAAACAATCAGACAGAGGAGAAAAAGAAAAAAGAATTTTTGAAAAATGAGGAGAGCTGAAGAAACAACTTGGACAACATGAAGTCCAACAATATCTGCATCATGGAAATACCAGAAGGAGAAGAGAGTGAGTAAAGGATTGAGAACCTATCTGAAGAAACAAAACCCAAAAACTTCCCTAATCAGGTGGAGGAAAATATTTTACAAGTCCAGGAAGCTCATACAGCCCCAAACAATTTGCACCCAAATAGGCCTACACTGAGAAATATCATAATTAAATGAAAAAGCTTAAAGATAATGAGAGAATCCTAACACTTTCAAGAAAAAAGCAGGTAGTTACCTACAAGGGAGCATCAATTAGACTGTCATCTGATTACCAATCAGAAACACTTCAGGCCACAAGGGAGTGGTGTGAAATACTCAAGGTGATGAAAGTCAGGGACCTACAACCAAGGCTACTTACCCAGCAAGGCTGTTATCTAAAACTGAAGGAGAAATATAAGGTGCTTCCCAGACAAGAAAAACTTAAAGGAGTGTTAACACCAAACCAGTACTGCAACAACTGTTAAAGGTCTCACTTTAATAATAAGAAGAAAAAAAAGAGAGAGAAAGGAAAAAAAACATAGAAAATCAGTCTAACAATAAAATGGCACTACATACCTGCCTATAAATAATCACCTTACATGTAAATGGCTTAAATCCTACAACCAAAAGTAATAGGGTAGCTGAATGGCTAATAACATAAGACCCATATATATGCTGCCTCCAAGAGACCCATCTGAGATAGAAAGATACACACAGACTAAAAGTAAAGGGTGGGAAAAGGTATTTCATGCAAATGGAAAAGAAAAAGCTGGGGTAGTAGTACTTATATCTGACAAAATAGACTTTAAAACCAAGGCTATAGTAAGAGACAAGGAAAGATACTATGTGATGATGAAGGGAACAATCCAACCAGAGGATATAACCCTAGTAAATATTAACATACCCAACATAGGAGCACCTAAGTATGTGAAGCAAATCTTGATGAACATAAAGGGACAGATCAACAGAAATACAGTCATAGCTGGGGATTTTAATGCCCCATTCACTTCAGTGGATAGATCTTCTAGGCAGAAAATCAACAAGGAAACAGTGGCCTTAAATGACACACTAGATCAAATAGATTATTTAATTGATATCTTCAGAGCACTTCACCCAAAAGCAGCAGAATATACATACTTTTCAAGTGCACATGGACCATTTTCTAGGATACACTATATGTTAGGATACAAAATACATCTAAATAAATTTAAGAAGATTGAAATCATGCCAGGCATCTTCTCTGACCACATATGATGAAACTAGAAATCAATCAGGAGAAGAACACACAAAGACAGGGAGGCTAAACAACATGTTATTCAACAATGAATGGATCAACACTGAGATCAAAGAAGAAATCAAAGGATACCTTGTAACAAATGAATATGAGGATGCAATAATTCCAAATCTGTGGGGCACTGGGAAGGCAATCCTAAGAGTGAAATTCATAGCATTACAAGCCTATCTCAAAAAACAAGAAAAAACTCAAACAATCTAACTTCACACTTAACTTGAAAAGAAACAAACAAACAAAAAACAAAGCACAATGTGAGTAGAAGAAAGGAAATAATTAAGATTGGAGCAAAAATAAATGAAATAGGGTCTAAAAAAGATACAAAAGATCAATGAATCCATGACTGGTTCTTTGAAAAGATAAACAAGAGAGAGGGAAGATGGCGGCTTGAGAGGAGGAGTCTTAATCCCCCTCTCTGGTGCGCAGGGGAGAATTTGGCCGATCTGAGGAGAAACAGACTAGGAGACCACGGATATCGCAACATTTATGAAAATAGGGCATCAGAAGTTATCCAGATACTGAATGAACTGATGGTAGGAGGCCAGAAGGGACCCAGCTAGACGCGGAGGTCGTCCGGGAGAGCCGAGCAGACTCTGTCCCCAGTCAGGGGTTGAAAACATCAGAAACGCAGGAGCTGTGCGCACCCATGGGGAACAGTGAGTACCCAGTCTGCCGGACCAGGAGAGGCCTTGTCGTGGGGGTGGAGTCCTTCCCGTGGGCGCCCGCGCCCCCAAACAGGGGTGCGTGTGGTTTTAGGGTGGACTGAGAACCCACGCCCCAGCCG
>PVIA01014271.1:0-27931 GCA_004024845.1 Tonatia bakeri
ACAGTATAACCAGCTAAGCAAAGAAGATTATGTAGAAAGAAAAGAAAATACTATTGAAATAAAAAATGTCAGAAAAGAGAGAAAAAGATAATATAAATTTGCATGCAAAAACAAAAACAAACAACAACAACCAAAATAAAACAACCAGCATATATATTACAGGAGAGATAGATTTGGAGCAGAAGTAATAACACTAAGATGGATGGAAAAGAATTATAAGGACTTGAGAGATATATACACTCAAACAAACATTAGTAGGATAAGGGGAAAAAACGAAAAGAAAAAAAATAGAAAGAAAGAAAAAAAGAAAGAAAGAAGAAGAAAACAGAGAGAGAGAGAGAGGGGGGGGGGAGAGGGGGAGAGAGAGAGAGAGAAAAGAAAGAAACACACACACACAAAAACTCTTGTTGGTTTCTGACTGGCCAAATCGGTGTTTCTGTTCCTGCCAGCGCAAGCAGGCTGAGGAGCGATCGGTGAGACTGTCTTTCACCTTTCTAAGACAGAACTCAGTCAGACTCAGGGCTGGCCATCGGCTTTTCCCAGAAGATTGCTGTCTCCGTCTGGGCTCAGGGCACAGACGTCCAGGCGTTGCGCCCCTCCCCCAGCTTTGCTACCACAGGCTCCAAGCTCAGCCGAGCCCCCGCCTCTCTTCCAGGTTACGGTGCCTGGGCCGGGACTGCACGGGGTCCCAAACTTCCCCTTGTGGGCTTCCCGTTCTCGGGCAGCGCCGTCTCTCCTCCGGTCTCGAGAGGCACCCTCCGGGGCTTGGGAAGGGTCGCGCCCCTCCCTTTGTATCCACTGTGGACCCCAGCACCCGGGAAAAGCTGTGTCTTTTCTGAGTTGCGCGTTTGAGTGAGTAAACCCGCAGGGCACACGCCCGCAACAGATGGTCTCAGCTCCGGAAGACCTTCCCTGTTCCCGGCTGGGCCCCCGGGGTCTCAGTCCTCCCCAAAACCACACACACCCGTTTGGGGGCTCGGGCGCCCACGGGAAAGACTCCACCCCCACAGCAAGGCCTATCCTGGTCCGGCAGACTGGGTACTCACTGTTCCCCGTGGGTGCGCACAGCTCCTGCGTTTCTGCTGGTTCCAACCCCTGACTGGGGACAGGGCCGGCTCCGTTTTCCCGGGCGCCCTCCGCGCCCAGCCCGGGCCCCTTCTGGCTCCCACCGTCAGTTCATTCAATATCTGGATAACTTCTGATGCCCTGTTTTCATAAACGCTGCGATATCCGTGGTCTCCTAGTCTGTTTCTCCTCAGATCGGCCAAATTCTCCCCTGCGCGCTGGAGAGGGGGATCCAGACTCCTCTTCTCAATCCGCCATCTTCCCAACTCCTGTCTCTGTTCTTCTTGTTTGCATAGTTTGTTTCTTAGATTCAATTGTTGATAGATAAGTATTTTTGCCATTTTATTGTTCATAGTTGTGATCTTTTTCTTACATAAGTCCCTTTAACATTTCATATAATAATGGTTTTGTGATGATAAACTCCTTTAGTTTTTTCTTGTCTGGGAAGCTCTCTATTTGCCCCTCCATTCTAAATGATAGCTTTTCTAGGTAGAGCAATCTTGGCTATAGGTCTCTGCTTTTTATGACTTTGAATATTTTCCCCAGTCCCTTCTAGTCTGCAAAGCTTCCATTGAGAAATCAGCTGACAATCTTATGGAACTCCCCTGTGGGTAACTAACTTCTTTTTCTTGCTGTTTTTAAGATTTTCTCTTTATCTGTAACCTTTGGCATTTTAATTATGATGTGTCTTGAAGTGGGCCTCTTTGCATCTATCTTGTTTGGGACTCTGTGCTTCCTGGACTTGCATGTCTATTTACTTCACCAAATTAGGGAATTTTTCTTTCATTATTTTTTCAAATACATTTTCAATTTCTTGCTCTTTCTCTTCTCCTTCTGGCACCCCCATGAAGCAAATGTTGGAATGCTTGAAATTGTCCCAGAGGCTCCTTAAACTACCCCCCTATTTTTCAGATTCTTTTTTCTTCTTCTTGATCTGGTTGGTTGTTTTTTTTTCTTCCTTACATTTCAAATCATTGTTTTGATTCTCGACTTTATCCACTCTAGTGTTGTTTCCCTGTAAATTGTTCTTCATTTCAATTAGTGTATTCTTCGTTTCTGACTGGATCTTTTTTATGCTGTTGACATCCTCACTAAGTTCCTTGAGCATCCTTAAAACCAGTGTTTTGAACTCTGCATCTGATAGATTGCTTATTTACATTTTGTTTATCTCTTTTTGTGGAGTTTTGTGGAGTTCCTTCATTTGGGTCATGTTTCTTTGTATCTTCATTTTGACAGCTTCCTTTTGTTTCTATGTATTAGGTGGAGCTGCTGTGACTCCATCTCTTGGTACTGTGGCCTAATGTAGGGTCCAGCGGCACAGCCTTCCCTATCAAGGTGTGCCCTTTGTGTGGGCTGAGTACACCCTCCTCTTGTAGTTGAGCCTTGGTTGCTGTTGACAGATCAATGGTAGGGATTTACCCAGGCCAGTCAGCTGCAAGGATTGGCCATGACCACTTACCACCAGCCTCTGCCTTCCATGGAGGATCAGCTGTGCAGGGGCAGGGTGATAGTGCTTTGATGTGGTCTGTAGCTGTCCACTGGGTGGCCCTGGGGTTTCCTAGTTACTTCAGGCCAAGGTTAACCCCTACCTGTTTTTGTCTGGGGCCACCTTGCCTATGTTGTAAAGCAATCCGAGACGGCTGCTATTTGTGTTGAGCTTGGAGATTCCCAGGGAAAGTGAAGCTATGAATCTGGGCTGGCTGCTGCTAGTGTTGGGCATGGGGCTCACTGAAGCCAGCTGTTGTTTGAGAGGATTTAGGAAGTTGTGCAGCATGAGCTAAGAGCAGTCATTCATATGGAAAAAGTTTGGATGGGCCTGTAAGTGGTTGGGCAGAATCTCTGGGGTCTCCAAAATGGGTCAAACAGTGTTAGCTAGGTTGATGGAGTCTGAGATATGGCACCAGCCTGCTGGCTCTGGGGGTTGGAAGGAAACTTGGAAGTTTAGAAAAGGGACAATGGCCTCTCTTGCCTTGATGCCAGACACTTCAGTTCCTCCCTTTGTGCAACTTTGTGCCTTTCAAGCTGCTACCCTGGGTGCTGGAGCTCAGAGGGAGTGAGTCCGAATAGGTGAGTCTGTGTGTTAATTCTTTAAGAGGAACTGCTTTCAGCTCCAGCAGTTTTTTTCCACTGACTCAATCCCTGTTGGTTTTTGTAGCCAGAATTTGCGGGGACTTATCTTCTTGGCACTGGAACCCTGGGCTGGGGGGCCAGCTGTGGGGCTGGGACTCCTTGCTCCCGAGAAATCCCTTCTGAATTTTTACCCACCACATGTGAGTGAGGGACCAGCCTATTCCATATCTGCGTCTGTCCTACCACTCTGGATGGATGTGTTTTCTTTAATTCCACAGTAGTGAGACTTCCATTCAACTCAGTTTCTGATGGTTCTGAGTGATGGCTGTTGTATATTTTAGTTGTAATTTTGATGTGGTTATACAAAGAGGTGAGCCATGTCTGCCTGTGCCACTGTTTTGACCAGAAGTCCCCCAATAGGAATATATGTAATAGAAGATGAAAATCCACGTAGAAAATATAATGTAAAACATTATTAAGAGAAATTAAAGAATGTCTAAATAAATGAAGGAAGATAATGGGTCTATTTCACATTCTACAGAGAATACACTTGCTCTCAATCTTGTAATTAATAGAATAAGGGAATCAAAGTCAGTAAAGTGATTGGGTAGTAACTATGCATCTGGACACTACTTCTGTAGGTACCATTTTGGCTTTTTGTCAGTCTTGTTTTATAATGTATTGATTTGAGCCTTTCTTTTACTAGACTGTGACTATAGATAAACTACAAGGAAGTTCTGTTAATATAGCTACTGAAGATGGTTTGCTGAAAGCCAAGTATCTTTATACAGAATCTTCATTTCTGTCTTCTGCTTCTGGGGACATTACATTAGGAAGTGTTCATGGTAAGATGACAAAGGCCTAATATATCTGAGACTGTCCACATAATATAAATTTTAAGAGATGACTCTGTAGTTAAAGGAATTGCCATTAGGAAGCTAACTCTCTAAATAATTACAGAGTAACCATCTTTTTAAAAACCCATAAAATAAAGTGAATTATAAGCTATATAATTTGGTAAGAAATTGAATATTATGCTGTTATATATGAAGGTAATAATTATGATTTGTAATGCATTTCTTTATAAAAAGATACCAACAACAGGAAAATATGTGCAGGAGATAACCAGCGGGCAGCACAAAGAAATAAAAGCAATGTTAAAAGTAAAGATGGGTTTTGAGTGGTTGCTTTTATGTATGTTGTGATAGGAAAGCTAAGGATTAAACAAATTAATGAAATATTTGTATGAATCTAATTGTAGTAACTTAGTGATACGAATTTTGACTGAAATATTTTGCGTATGTTAGTACTGGCACCAGGTCCTTTTAGTACTCTGCTCTTTTCAATTTTCTTTGATTAAACATCATCTTGTGACTTTCAAAACATGTCTCTATGGACAAGTAATATTACTTAGTTGCTTCATTTTATTGAAAGAAAACAATGCTGAAAAAATATGGCAAAGGTCATGCTGCTTTTCAGTGTTACTGAGCACGTTTCTTAAATTTTCATGTAGCAGATGATTCAAGTCTAGGTATATTTTCTGAAATATATACAGATAGAGTTAAGAGTCACTTATCCTGGCAAGAAATGCAGTGTATACACATCTGCTAAATGCCTTTTGGAAATGTAGTCTGAAACATTTTCCATATACAGACCACTCATTTAACTTCTATAGAAAAGCTGAATATTGGGACCCCATACACTTTGGCAAAACCTCCAGATTTTAGTAGTGAATGTGAATTATTGGGTGGTAGAAAGCATGGTTAGTGCTAGCCAAGCTCTATAGCAAATTGGCAAATAGTTTACAGTGTAAAAAAAGTATAGGAAAAGAGTACCTCTATTGAAATAATTTTTGAACCTCAATTTAATAGTCAAAACTTTATCAAGCATTCTTGCAATGTGAAGGTATTGTTTGAGCCCAAAATAGCTGAGTCCAAGCTATCTATATCCAAATAAAGCAAATAGTTTTGTTACTTATTCATTCATTTATTTTTTACTGAGTAGCTTTTAGTGGTAAAGCAATTCCTTATCAAGTCACATTTAATTAATATGCTTGATAAGGGCAGCTCTGTTCCCTGCAGTGCTTTATACCATGTTTATACTAAGTTCACTAATATTTGAATTTTTTTTGCTTTCTTTTAAGTTAGACAAGAATTGCATTTGGTGCAGCTTGTCATTAATAGCTTATATGATAGTAAAACACATGCTTTTTTTTTTGAGGTAGTCCTCAAAATGCTGTAAGTCTCTTGATTACTTAAAGTAGCTGAAATGGAAACAAATTGTGGGGGTAAAAGAATTAATGATTCCTTAGCCTTCTAAAAGCCTTTTATACTTACTGACTTTTAATATGAAGATAAATACTTTTGCTTGGGTGATTTAAATTTGGGTCAGACCTAGAACCTCTCTGGACTGTTGTCTCAAGTTGGGTTTCTTGAAACCAAGCTCTCAGGATGGAAGTTAGAGTGAGGCATATTTACTAGGAAGGATTCCTGGGACTAATTTGCCATGCAAAGGAAGGAAACAAGCCCAGTTTCTGTGGAAACTGGCGGTGATGTAGTCTCAAAACCTCAAGAGCTCCTGTAGTTGGGATGGTTCCCATAATTGTCTCAAGTTGGGGTGAGGTGAGCTGGACCTTTATATCCGCAATTATTAGCGGACGGGGATCAGGTTTGCCTTGGGACCACCTGTAGTGTGTAGGTTCTTGACTTCATGCAGGAAAGATTTCACAACACAAGTCCAAGTCCAGGCAAGTCCAGGTGTTTTATTTATTTATTTATTTTAGAGAGAGGGGAAGGGAAGGAGAAAGAGAGAGAAACATCAATGTGTGGCTGCCTCTAGTGCACCCCATCCTGGGGACCTGGTCTGCAACCCAGGCATGTGCCCTGACTGGGAATCAAACCAGACCCTTTGGTTCACAGTCTGGTGCTCAGTCCACTGAGCCACACCAGCCAGGGAGGAAATGTGTTTATTAAAGGTGGGGACAGTGAAACAAAGGAAAGACTTAGGGGAAAAAGCAACAGGGGAGGGAGCCCAGGTAGTGCTCTGTTCTGGCTTCCAGAAATGTTATTGGAAAGTGGAAAGGAGCGAACCAAGGTAGGGCTGCTGTTGGTTCACTGGAAAGTCAGAGAAAAGGGGCCTTGGAGACAGGTTCAGGGGTTAAGCCTGGAATGAGCTGCCACTGCCCACTGCTCCCCTGGTTGCAAGTCTCATGGGTACTCTTAGAGTTTAGGAGAAAGAAAGTAAAAATTTCATGCCTAAAAACAGACATGGGTGTGCTCCAGAGAGAGCGTGTGCTGGTATCCTTTGTCTTGAGAGTTTTTATCTTTCTTTTGTGGGCAAGAATCTTAGGGGAGAATTTCAACAGAAGATTCATCAGCTTTCTAGGTACATTTTTAAAATATTGATGCATTGAAATGAGGGCACAGGGGAGTTTGGGATTATTCTCTGGTCAGCTGCATTGCTTTGGGTTTGCCTGACTATAATTAGGTTTTTGTTATTTGTTCCCTGACTTTATCCACCCTTGGTTGTGGCTGACACACATGGCATTAATTGGGTCTCTGTCCTTTATCTCCCTGACTAGGGTGATTTAAGCTATTTATTCTCTGGTCAGAGAGGAGAGGTATAAACCATTTGTTCTCAGGTGTCCTTGATGAGGGAAAATAAGGTCTTATGATTGATTCAATAGTTGGCTGCAAGTCGGTCAAATTATTCGGCCTTTTTTAATCATTTTGTTTTAGTTTTCCCATTTATTTGCCCAGGAATTTTCCAGTCTCACTATCCTACCTCAATTATATGTAGGGTGTGCCTCAGGAATGCCTAGTGTATGTTGCTGTGTATAATGCACACTTTTTTGCCCAAATTTTTGAAGGAAAAATAAAGGTGCACATTATACATGGGTAGTACCTGAAATACCTTGTATCTGTTCTTGTGTTGTGTAATTATTTGTTACATAAAATTTCTTGTACCATAATATGTTCAAGAATAAATGCTAAAATTCTTTTATAATACAACAAACAAGTTGTAAATATAAATAAATAAATAAGTTGAATTTATAAATATAAATAAATAAGTAAGTTGAATTTAAAAATTAAAATGAAAGATTTTTTTCCCTGAAAAGTTTGGGCCAAAAATGTGGGTGTGCATTATACATGGCAATACACTGTATGATCTTGGGCCAATTGCTTTATCTGAGCCCCTAAGAGGGCTGACAGCTGTCTTTCAGCATTACTTCCAACACCTAGGCAAATAAGCCCTTCAGTTACAAAAGTTCTGGATGATGAATCACAGCATCTACTACAGTTATATTTATTGATTCATTTAACATACAAGGTGTGACAAAAGTAGGGTTACAGTTTTGAGTACACTAAGCACAGTGTTAATTCTTATATTAGCATTTATTAATTATTGTTTTATTTTCCATATGATGATGGTACACCTATTTTTATCCCACCTTGTATTTTCTAGTAGTGAGTAATGAATATGCCAATTGAGGAGTAATATTTACTATTTGAAAGATTGGTTGAATCATCATTATTAAGTATTTATGCCTTCTAATACAAAAGAAACTAGTTTATTCATTGATTCATCACTATTCTGGCACTGGGAATCTAGTGAGAGAATAGGTACTTGGATAGTTTGTCTTTAGATAAAAGATTTTGTGACAGTATACTATTTTGATTTTCTTCTAAGTTATCAAAACTTAGATTGTACCCTGGCTGGTGTGGCTCAGTGGATTGAGTGCCAGCCTGTGAACCAAAGGGTTACTAGTTTGATTCCCAGTCAGGGTGCATGTCTAGGTTGTGGGCCAGCTCCCCAGTAGGGGATGCACAAGAGGCAACCACACATTGATATTTCCCTTTCTCCCTCCCTTCCCCTCTCTGTAAAAATAAAAAAATACAATAAAAAATTTAGATTGTGTTAAGTACATTTTATTATGTTCTACTATTTGAATATTTATAATTTTAAACAATTTTCTACATATATATGATATATACATATTACATGTATTCTATTAAATATATTTTAAAAATATAAATATAGTCTCCTGACTCTTTTTTTGAAAAAGATTCTATTTATTTACTTTTACAGAGAGGGGAAGGGAAGGGGGAAGAGAGGGAGAGAAACATCAATGTGTGAGAGATACATCAATTGGTTGCCTCTCACATGCCCCCAACTGGGAATCTGGCCTGGAACCCAAGCATGTGTCCTGACTGGGAATCAAACCTGAGGCCTTTCAGTTCACAGGCCAGTGCTCAATCCACTGAGCCACACCAGCCAGGGTGCCTCCTGACTCTTAGAGAGAAAGAAATTTTTCCTTGGAATTGTTTGTTGGGATTACTTTTACTTATAAATAATTGAAACATTGATTAGATTTAATGTGTTAGAATCCTCATGACAGTTATTTTAGTGTTTTATATTTAACTTATTGTTAGGAATAAGTGATTAATGAATAAAACTTCATTTTAAGTACTTAGATTCCCCATATAACTTACGGTCTTATTTTAAGTTTTTTTTTTTGGGGAGAACATACCTTGATAAATTGCTGAGAGTTAGTTTTCTCATTTTCTCAGTACTTCAAAAGTCCTTTGTTTTCTCCAAGATACAGCAATATGTATGTGCTTGAACTCTTCCTTAAATAACTACTTTGGATTTTAGAAACTTTCACAGAAAAGTTACATTAACTATACAAACATAGTTGATAACTTTGATAGCACTGAAACTTTCATAAAGAAACATCCCAGTTTACCTTAAGAAGGACATATAGTCACCAGTAAATTTATAAATGTGCCTTATAAATTTAGAAAGTCAGAAACAATATAAAATTTTAAAAAGAAGCTTTTATTGGATTAAACTTTCATAAAGTTTATGAAAATACTATGTTCAGATTCTAGTATTTATTAAATCCACTGTGAAATATTGGTTTCATTACATTTTGACTTATAATAATGTTATGTTAATATTGAATCTGGACTTGAAACTTTTTTATATGAAATATTAGGAAGGAAACACAGCCTCACTTGTGGTATAGACAGCATAGATTTTTTTTTCAGGATTTAGACATGTGATACTAAATATTGCTATTCCATGTAGTGTTTGGATTTACCTCCTTCTTAGAGGGACTCGGCTCCTTCCGTAAAGGTGATGATGTCATCTTCAGTGGATGACTTCCAATCTTCCTTGAGAGGAAAAAAGATAGATCAAAGAGGATCATGTGAAAAGTTTCAGAAACCAGGCCTAGAAATGCATATATCCTGTCAAATATCTTAAGCCAGAATATTTTATATGACTTTATCTGACTATAAGAGGCCAAAACACAGAGTTTAGTAGTGTTCTATACACCAGTATTAGAGGGCACTGGTAGTCTTTGTCAAATCTTATATTTATCATTATTTATTATTGCTGTTCTGAAACTTCTGTGAGTTCTTGATTTTTCTACCCCCTTGATATTTTCCAAGATTTCATCTTGGGCATCTAATCACTTTGTGTCTTAACTATCCTTGTATTCTAATGATTCAAATCTATATTTCTAGCCCTGACTTCCAACTTAACACATCCATCTGCTTGCTGTAGATATAGCCTTTTGGATCTTTATAGGCCTCTCAAACTCAATAGTCTAACCTCTTTCTCCTACTTTTCCAGTACCTCCAACCCCATCCATATTGTGTCCCTTCATTTTTACTTACATTTGTTGTTTCTGATATTATCTGTATCTGACTCCCCACTAGAAATCTAGAAATAATATAGACATACCTCAAAGATAATGCATGTTCAGTTCCAGACCACCTTAATGAAGTGAGTATGTCAATAAAGCAAGCTGTCATCTTTTTGCTGGTGGAGAGTCTTGCCTTCTTTTTGGGAAAAAAAAAAAAAAAAAAGCAACATCTCTGAAGCACTATAATGTGAAGCTCAATAAAACAAGGTATACCTGTACTAAATCTCCTTTCTCCCTCACCTTCCACCTGTAATCAGTCACTAAGTTTAGGTAGTTTTTATCATGTAAATATTTCTTTAATCCTTTCTTTTTCTTTCTAATTTCTGCTGTTTAGCCTCTTCAGGCCCTACTCTTTGTCTTCCATAATCACACAATCTCTTACTTTTTCCTGTATATATTCTTACTTCTTTTATACTTGAGTCCTTGATCAGAGCCTTCGATCATACTAATTATTCTGTTTATAGTCTTCCCAAAATGCTTTCCCCAGCTTTCTTTATCCACATTGACTTTGAGCAATTTTTCAGTACTCAGCTAAAATGTCCTCTCTTCATGTTTGACCTTCCATTCACCTATAAATTCTTGCCTAATTATAAACTTCTCAGGAGCAAAGTATGGTTTATTCATCTACATATTCTTAGCTTTTAGCACTGTGGCTTGCAAATAGCAAGTGCCTTCCTTCCTACACCCCTTCCCCAAAGAAAAAACACAAAAATGAGATTTAACCTTTAAGGATATTTGATTGCTTTGTTTGGATTATGTAAGTATATATGCTGTCCTAACCATAATCACATTTTTCAGCAAAGAAAAATAAATTAATACTTACTTTTAAATTGATAACTTATTTTTCCCTCTGACCATACTAGAATAAAGAGCTACTAGCTAATAAAAACTATATATTTTCCTCAAACACTGGTGGAAAAGTTGTATAACTTGAGAGCAGAGTAAGCACACATAGTTATTATAGATCATATGGCATCTGCTTTAGTGGAAAGAAGCCTTTTACAAAGTTCTGCTCCTCTCACATAGTTGATTTATGTATTGCTTTAAGTGATTGGAGATAATGTGAAAACAAAATAGAGAAAATTGTATTAGTAATGCCCATTTTGTTGATTTGTGTACTTTTGAATATTCTATGTTATTCCACAAAGTATTTGAGGTTAGAGGTCCATTTTTTAAAATTAAATTTTGTTAAATTTTTGTTCAAGTACAGCTTTCTGCTTTTCCCCCCCACCTCTCCCCACCACCCCAACCTTCCCTGCCTCCCTCCCCCATTTCCACCTCCCTTTGTTATTGTCCATATGTCCTTTATAATTGTTCCTGTAAACCCTTCACCCTTTTCCCGTATTATCCCCTCCTCTCTCCTCTGGTCACTGTCAGCCTGTTCTCAATTTCAATGTCTTTGGCTATACTTTGCTTGCATGTTCATTTTGTTGATGAGGTTCCTGTAATGGTGAGATCATATGGTATTTGTCTTTCATTGCCTGGTTTGTTTCACTTAGCATAATGCTCTCCAGTTCCATCCATGCTGTCACAAAGGGTAGGAGTAGAGGCCCATTTTTTATGTTCTAATCACTTTGGAATGTTTCTGTTTAGTGTAAAAATTTTCTAAAAATTTTTATATGAATTCTAAATATATTTTTTTAATTGCTTTGAAAATCCCTTAGCATTGACAAAACTGTTTTGGAATATTTATATTTACAGATATTTCTCATTTGTATAGTTTTCTTGTTCTATTATGGCTTTGCCGTACTGAACTCTAACATTAAGGAGAGGTAAGGTCTGAAACTCTGTAATAGGTCCCACTATAATATGAACTAGTTTTCATTCTTTAATGAATTTAAAACCTCTATTTTAGGGTTCTAAGAGTCATTATTTTTTTGTGATTGCTTTACTCTCATCATAAGCATTCATAATATACTCTTTAAGGAATACCGTATTTTCATGGAAAAATAGTGATTTTTTTACTGCATTCATTGAAGACTGTATAACATAATAAAGCTTCTTTTGTGGCTGAGTTGGGTGACTGGACTCTCTAACTAAATGGCTGACTATCAAACTATGTCATTGTTCTTTACTAATATTTAAAATCACAAATATTAGTGAATTTTAGGTGTCTGCTTCATCTTATTTTTAAAGAATTCAGGAGATGAAAGCAGTGAAGAGAAGCATCCACTGTCTCATACCAGGTTAATTGTAGTTGACACCCCTAAAGTAGGGGTGTCAACCTCATTTTCACGAGGGGCCACATCAGCCTCTTGGTTGCCTTCAAAGGGCTGATTGTAATTTCAACTCCTTAAGAGTTAAAGAGTAGTTACATTTATACAGTCCTAAAATTATTTTGGCCTTTTATTTAGGACCTAAAGCATGGTTTTCGTGTATTGTCTCCATCTTGAAATTCTTCGCTGACTCCTTCAGTGTAGGATAAAGTCAATAGACTAGCATTCCATGGTTCTGCTACAGATTGCTTTCTACCAATTTTTTTAAAATAATTTGAACATTTGTTAAAAAAAATAATCGTGTTTACTGTGTATGTACTAGGTACTGTGCTAAGCTCTCAAAATACACTGCCAAATAAGATGTGATCCCTGTCCTTATAGACTTGCTGATTTGCATGACTTGAATGTAACATGTATAGTTCCACATTTTAATCTTTGTATATGTAATTCTTTTTTTCAGAAAATCTTTTTGCCTCAGCATATTCAAATTTTACCCATGTTTCAAATCTTGACTATGGTGATAATTTTCAATATGACTGTTCTTCCTGTGCATGTTATGTCATTTTAGTCTCTTTCTCTTAATGGCTATGGCACCTAATTCATACTGTTCACTTACGAGGTTAATTTATAACTAGCAATAAATGCTAATTTTTAACTTTTCATGTGTGTATCTTCCCTAGATATCCTATAAGGTTTTGGATGGCTATTTGTCCTCTGCCCCACCCCCACTTCCCATGATTCATGACCCTCCCACATGCAAAATATACTCCCTTCCTCCCAAGGATCCTGAAAATCTCATCCCATTATACATCATCTCAGAGTCCAGAATCTCTACATCAAAATCAGATCCAGTGTAGAAGAGGCTTCTCAGGTGTAGGTGCTTAAGTACAAATCCTCAGGTACAGGAATATCTTGTTTTATTGTGCTTTACTTTATTGTGCTTCACAGATGTTGCATATTTTATAAATTGAAGGCAAGAACCTCCACCAGTAAAATAATTACAACTTGCTTTATTCTGATATTTGCTTATTGTGGTGATCTGGAATCAAACCTGCAATATTTCTGAGGTATGCCTGTATTATAGTTCCTCTGAACCTGAAGACCTGTTAACTAAAGTAAATTATCTAGTACTCCCACCTCAACCCCCACACACACCACCTACATACCCAACATACAATGATGAAATAGTTGTAGGATAATTGCTCTAGACTTTCCTGTTCAAAGGGGGAAAATAAGAAGCAAAAAGGAGTCATTGATTCGTAGTGATTTTGAAATTTGAATGGGCAAACATTGGAGGTTCCTTGATTAGACCTCAAGGCCTGGGGATAATTCTTTAGGGTTCAAGGTTTGTTTTCTGAGCTCTTGATTCCTCCGAGTCATCCTTCCTTTTTCATGAAATGTAGCATGTTTTTGCAGCTGAGTGGTTTTCTCAGTCTGCTTTCTGTCAGTAGAATTTTGTGGGTCCAGTGTTCCCTTTTCATTTTTTGCTGTCACTGTTTCTTTTAGTCCCGCTTAGCAGTGTGTTTGCTGATATACGAGGTCTGTCCAGAAGGTATCCAGCCATGTACTATGAAAACTAAAGACATTTATTGAAGAAGATACAAGAAACATTGACATAGGACAATGACGCCTCAGTCCCCTTCAAAGTAGGCACCTTGGGACCTCACACAGTTCTCCCAATCACCATCAGCTGCCCTGTTATATTTTTCTGAGTCTCATCAATGGTCTGAAATCTCTTGCCTTTCAAAGGTTATTTTAGTTTTGGGAAAAGGCAGAAGTTGCAGATCACCAAATCTGGGCTGTAGGGGGGGCTGAGTCACCTGGGTGATTTGATGATTTGCAGGGAAAAAAAGTCTATATGAGACATGAGCAGGCTCGTTGTCATGATGAAGCTGCCAATCACCAGTTGCCCATAGCTGTGGCCTTCTAAATCATCAGAGTAGTTTCTGTGGAGGAATGTTCAAGCTTTATGCAAAATTTGATGCAGGTTCATTGCTCTACTCGCTCAGTCATTTTGAATGCCACAGCCACACACAACACACTCACTCAACAGCATCAACTGGTCCCCTGACTAGTACAGTGCAGTCATCATTGTTCACACATGCACATTCCAGTCCACTCTCCTTGGCTGCCAGGTTACATTGATGTCATGCAAACCATTCTTGTTATGTTAACAATGGCTGGACTTTTCCCAGATAGATCTTGTACTTGTGGTCAAAAATTTTGTCAGCCTCCTGTGAATCATATTGGGGAAAATTCCACTAGATAAATGCTACATCTAAGAATTCTTTGGAAATATGGACTTATTCAGAGGGACTCCAGCTTTCTAGAGGGCCTGTTGTTTGATTGAAGATCTATGAGATCTACCCTTATTAATTTTGAAGGATTTTTTGTACAACATTAATACTGTGATTAATACCACCCTCAGCCTTTCTGGGGTCTTAATAAAAGCTTTATAGCTTTACCCCCTCAGCTTCATTTTTAGGCCATGTGTGGCAGTGCTTGGATTCAAAGTTTGTTTAGAAGCTGTTCTCAACCTTAGCATCATTGGCTATCTGAGAGACTTGAGAATTTTCAAAAACATTCTAGTCCTGGTTCTTTTTTTGTTTAACAGTCCTTTAATTTATCTCTCTTACATTTTACTATAAGCAACAAGGAAAATAATAGGCATCACCTATAACACTTTGACTTTGCTTAGAAATCTTAGCTAGATCTCAGTTTATTAGGTATATTTCCTACTTTCCACATTATTGAAGGTGAGAGTGTTGCTAAGTTTCCAGTACTACTAAACAAGTACCCTCCTTCCTCCAATTTCCAAAACATTTTTTCTTCCCTTCACTAGTATGGGCCCTCATGGAAAACATCCTAACCATCTGTTTAAGGCAATTCAGGCCTTCTGTAGCATGCTCCTCAAAGTCTTTCCGACCTCTACCCATTTGCCAAGCTCCAAAGCTACTCCCACATTTTTAGATATTTATTACGGCAGCACCCCACTTCCAGCTTTCAACATCTGTATTATCTTTTTGTGTGTTACAAATTACCCCATAACTTAATAGCTGAAAACAACAAATGGTTATTGCCTTACAGTTTGGATTGGTCATGAATCTCAGTGCAGCTTAACTGGGTCCTCTACCTCAAGAGTCTTCCTGAGGTTCTAAGTGGGCTCATTTGAAGGTTAAGCCAAAGGAGAATCTGCTTCTTAGCTCACTTGTGTGGTTGTTAGCAGGAGTCAGTTCAGATCCTGTTGGATGGAGGCCTCTTTCATAAGGCAGTTAACAAATGCCTAGTTAGCTTCCATCATAGCAAAAGATGGCTAGTAAGATAGAAGCCAGAATCTTGTTGTAACCTAACCTTGAAAGGAACATCCCATCACTTTTGGCCGATTTTCTTTGTCAAAAGAAAATCATTAGGTCTAGCCTACACATGAGGGGAGGAGGTTACACAAGGATTTGAGGCACAGGGATCATTGTAAGTCATCTAAGTAGCTGTACGATCTTTAGCCAATATTTGCGTATGATGGTGAATCTGCATTTACTGGATTTGAAACTAGAAGAGAATGTCTAGAACACAGCAATGAAATAATATTTACATAACCCATTTAACAGTTTCTTTACAACTTTATAACTTACTGAGACTTGAAAATAATTTTTTTGAAATTTACACAAACCAAGTTCTGTTCCTACACAAATGTACCCATTATTATACTCACATGAAGTATGATGAAATGCAAGAGTTTTAAGAAGTTTTTGTAGTAACACATCTAACTTGAACAAATGAATCATGTGCCCATGAAATGAAATAAATGGGTTTACTTAATGTGGATTAATTTTAAGATAATAATTCCTTTTTAGTGTGGTTTTGAAATTGTGGTAGAAGAGGTAATATTGCTTACACCTTCAATATAGTAAATATGGGTAGTCTGTCTCAGAGTAGTTTTACATACAAACACACATAAGAAGAAATAGCTGACTATTTTTGGTTTGGAGGAGGGGAACTGGGAAGAATGGTTACAATATCCCTTCTTTGTCCTGGAAAATATATTTTCTTTGAAAGATGGAAAGCTTTGAAGCTTTTTAATTTGCTAGTTATATTTCAATGTGTTCATTATTCCTACCCCAAAACTATTTAACTCAGCGCAAAAACCACTTTAATCTAACATATAGGCATAGTGTACTGGCCTGAAAAATAATAGTATTTTTTTTCTCATAGATTATTTTAGTATTACTTGGCGCAAAACTTGGCTTTGTGTAGTCTGATAAATACAGTGATGTTTAGGTTGAAAATGCATAGTCAGTGATTTTTTTATTTGTGCATTTTAGAAGTATGATATTTCTTCCATGTTTCCCAGAATGTATGGTGGTATGTTTTGTAGTTATACTACAAAAGCTTAAGGTGGAGTGGAGGAAGAGAGTGTGTATAGATGCCTAAAGCTATTTATTTCAGAATTGCAACTAAATATCTGATTGGTGTTTGGTACTGTGAAAAATTGCCAACAGCAAAAACAATATTATTAAATAACATTGTGAATCTCCAACCATGTTGTAGAATGCCATATAACACAGTTCCTTTGTAGATTATTCCTAATATATTAATTTATATATATATTTTATTTTTACATATTTATATAAACCTATTTATATATTTTTCCTTTTACAGGAAATATAACATTACAAAGCAAGAAGGGTAACATCACAGTAGGTATGTGCTAAGACACTAGTTGATAAATTTTGCATGATTTTTAAATAACTATGTTTGTGATATCTTGTTAGATTAAATAAAGTCTACAGTTTAACTGATGACTTGGTAGGATCCTGATATGCAAATAAAAAAATAGACCCAATGTATGAATATGTGAAATTATTTCTGGAAATTCATTGGTTCATAATCCTATAAATATTGTATAATTATAGATTTGGCCTCAATCAGAATAGGGTTAGAATTCTGATTTCACCACTTTTTATACATGGGCAAATTATCTAACTTCTCTGTGTCTCAGTTTCTGCATCTGAAAAATTGAAACAACCCTACCATAGGGTTGTTATAAGGATTAAACAAGGTTTTATATATAAATGTGTGTGTGTGTGTGTACACATATTTACCGTATGTCTGACATATTGTAAAAATGCAATACATAATAGCCATCTTCATTATTGTTATTGTTCTAATCCTAGGCCAGAACTAGTAGTGACTAATGGTACTTTAGACCTAATCACAATATGTGATGCTGGGCCTGCTGGAGGAAAAAGTTCAGATTTGAGGGCTGTCCAACCTGCAGCACATGGGGTGATGTGGCTCAGGATGGCTATGAACATGACCTAAGAGAAAATCATAAATTTACTTAAAACATTATGAGATTTTTTTTGTGTGATTACGTGTCACAGTGTATTGAATGTGTGACTCAAGACAACTCTTCTTCCAGTGTGGCCCAGAGATGCCAAAAGGTTGGATACCCTTGGAGCTTTTCTCTATCCCAAGTAGCATCAGTTTACCTATTAGGTGAAGGCATACTCTGAGCTCTCTGAGTGGTGGTTGTTTTTTAGTCCTTAGACAGCAGGGGTCAGGGATGAGAAACTGGGATCTTTGTTGGGGAGCTGTGGCTTATAGCCAGTTTTAGGCAGGGCCTCCTTTTTGACATTTTACATTTTTCCTTTCTTTGTGCTGATTAAAATATTGAATTTGTCCAACAGTCTTTTTCACTATCCCTTATTAATTTTTTGGCTTAAAGTACATATCCTTTAAGTATTCTAGAGATTTTAACTTTTATGTTGAATGGGGGATAAACAGAAGATAAAGGCTTCCTCAGTGATAATTATAAATTATTTTAACTAAGACATGATAGAAGGACTTAACCGGTGTTCCAGTAGTAAATCAGGATTTACTGTTGACATTTCATCAGAGGATGCATCAGGGAATAGTAAGGGAAGTTTCTAGGCTGAACAAAAAGGTACACTGGCTAGAAGCTGAGCTAGCTGGGGAGAAGTCCTAGATATGGGTAGGGTTTATAGCAGTATGGGAAGTGGGGAAAAGGAGAGGAATATTTTAAATTGAAAGGCACAGGGAGTTTCACTGCCCACTAGCAGCCCTTTTAGGCAAAATGTGAACTCATGGAATTCATATGATATGATATAATAATCCTAGTGCTATTCTTGGGTAGAAATGTGGGAACACAATGGGAAAACCATTCTCTCTAAAATTGAAAATGAATGGTTATCTGTACATACTGGAAAACAATAGTACTAGCAAGGATGAAATATACAATAATTTACATCGTGGAAAATGGTTTAATACTCTATATAAGTGATTAATATTATGCATTCTTGTTAATTTTCCCTGTAAACATTCCCCTTTTCCCACTATTAAGTATTAGAGGGATTTTAAGGCCAGGTGTTTTATTTTTCTTAGATAAATCTGTCCACTCAAAGAAAATTACCTGAGCCCAGGGTTAAGAAATATCTTATAGATTCGATATCTATCTGTTATATCTGTATCAAACAGATGTAGGTAGGCCAGAATTATAGAAGTATTAATTACCCTTTATAATTTTCTTTAGCAAAACAAATTATGGTTTTATGTTGTTTTTTAAAAAACTGTAAAAGTCAGGTTGTTAAAAATACACAGATATATAAAAGTAAATGAAAGTTGGTTTTCTTGTTTTATAAATGTCATTGGTAAATTTTGAGTTTTATGTTAGAAGAATCAAAAGAAAGGAAAAAGTATGCATTTACCGTGTATTGATCTGTGATAGTGTGGAATAACATGGACTTTAGAAGTAGATTTGATTGTGAATTTTGGTATTACCACATAGCAGCTGTGTGACTTTCAACAGATTACTAAATCTCTCCACGTCTTCACTTTTATGCATAACATGGATACCACCCATATAACACAAGGCTGTTGAGAAATTAAATAAAGTGTGTAAAGTACTGCCCAATGCATGGTAGCCTTTCAATAAACTATCTCTTTTCTCTTTCAGTTTATTATCTATCATGCAGAACCATTAAGCCACACTATTTTTTTAAAAGATTTTATGTATTTTTTTAGGGAGAGAGAATGGAGAGAAATGTCAATGAAGCCACACTATATTTTAACCTTAATTATAAGGGAAGTATTCATTTTATATGTTCCTTTAACTCTATGAATATCTATATTAAGACTTTGGAAGAAAGGAAGATATAAATTATTTTACTGTTTATTGGTCTCAAAACTGTGTTAACATTTGAAAACAACAAAACTGGGGGTAATTAGTCAACATATTTATTGAGTGCCTACTCCATATCAGGAACTCTTTTAGGTACTGAGGATTAAATTGGTCAACAAGACACAGTCTCCATGTTCAGCCTAGGATTGAGAAGATAATAAGTATGTAAATAAGAAATATCATTTCAGATAGAGCAATGAATAAATAAGAGAGGGTAATGGGATAGAGAGTGGGTTAAAAAAGCTATTGTATTTAACCATCAGGAGGGTCTGGAGAAGGTATATTTGAACTAAGGCCAGAATAATGGGAAAGAATATATAAAATTCTAGAATTGAGCTTCCCAGATAGAAGAACAATCAGTGCAAGTCCTGAAAATGGAATGAGTTTATCATTTTTGAGGTATAGAAAGCAGACTTGTGCAGAAAGGTGGGGGATTAGGAAAGTGAGGGCTAAGATCATCAGGCCTTGTAGACATGGTAAGAATGGGGACTTTATTCCAACTACAACAGGGTGTTAGGGTGGTAATAGATAATTTATATTTTTTTCTTTTTTTTATTCTTGTTTATTCTATTACAGTTGCCCTAATTTTTCCTTCCTCCACCCACCCCACCCTAAACTCCCATAGTTGTTCATGGGTCTTTCATACATGTTCTTTGACTAATCCCTTCCCCTTCTTTCCATAATTTGTATTTTAAAAAGAGTAGGCCTTGCTGTTGTTTCCACATGTGCCAGAAGTATGCAGTAGTGAAAACAGGCAACTAGAAAGCTTAATTTGTTTATCCATTTTCCTATTACTAGATACGTGGGCTGTTCTACTTTTGGGCAATGTAAATAAAGCTACTGTGGCCATTCTTAGACAAATGATTTTATGGAGCTGCACATACATAAACACATGTGTATGTATGTGCATGTATATTTATATAAATGTATATATACTTATGTATATGTGTACATATGTGTATATATATTTTTTCCTCTTGTCTAAATATCTAGGAATGGAGCTGCTGAGTTAATTGGGTGTGTATATATTTAGTTTTGTGATAAACTACCGCACTTTTTCCCATAGTTCCATTTTATACTCCCCCCTATAATGTATGAAAATTCTAGTTGCTCTATATCCTCACCAACAATTATCATGGTTGGTCTTTTTAATTTTATGCATTCTGGTGTGTGAATAGTAGTGTATCTCTGGTATTAATTTATATTTCTGTAATGACTAATGGTGTTCAGCACTTTTTCATGTACTTATTGGTCATTAGTATATCTTCCTTTGTGAAGTTTTGTTCATATCTAAAAAAAATTTTATTAAAAATTTTTTTAAATTATTTTCAATGTACTTTATTTTAGAGATAAGGGAAGGGAGGGAGAGAAATATCAATGTACGAGAGATACATGGTTGCCTCTCACATGCTCTGAACTGGGGACCTGGCCCACAACCTAGGCATGTGCCCTGACTAGAAATGGAACCAGCGACCTTTCAGTTCGCAGGCCAGCGCTCAATCCACTGAGCTATACCAGTCAGGTCAAATTTTTTATTGTTATTCCATTATAGTTGTCCCAATTTTTGCCCCTTTGTACTCCTCCAGCCAGCTCACCCCCTGCTCCCACAGTCAATTCCAACACTGTTGTCCATGTCCATGAGTCATTCATATATGTTCTTTGACTAGTCCCTTCCCCTTTTTTCTGCCATTATTTCCCTCCTCCCTCCTCTCTGGTCACTGTAAGTCTGTTCCGTTTTTCCTTGATTCTAATTCTGTTTTGTTCGTTGGTTTATTTTGTCCATTAGATTTTTCTTACAGATGAGATCATGTAGTATTTGTCTTTCACGGACTGGCTTATTTCACTTAGCATAATAGTCTCCTGTTCCATCCATGCTGTCGTGAAGGGTAGTAGTTCCTTTTTTCTTTCTGTTGCATAGTATTCCATTGTATAAATGTACCCACAGTTTTTAATCCACTCATTTACTGATGGGCACTTAGGCTGTTTCCAGAGCTTGGCTATTGTAAATAGCACTGCTATGACTGCTATGAACATAGGGGTACATAAGTTCTTTTGAATTGATATTTCAGTATTCTTTGGTTATATTCCCAGCAGTGGGATCACTGGATCAAAAGGCAGTTCCATCTTTAGTTTTCTGAGGAAATTCCATACTGTTTTCCACAGTGGCTGCATCAGTCTGCATTCCCATCAGGCTGCATCAGTGCATGAGGGTTCCCATTTCTCCACATTCTCACCATCACTTCTTGTTTGTTGATTTTTAATGATGGCCATTCTGACTAGTGTGAGGCGATTTCTTGTGGTTTTAATTTGCATCTTTCTGATGGCTAGTGATGTTGAGCATCTTTTATTATGTCTATGGGCTATCTGTATGTCCTCTTTGGAGAAGTGTCTATTCAGGTCCTTTGCTCACTTTTTAATTGAATTTTTTGTCTTCCTATTGTCAACTTAGAGGAGTTCTTTATATATTTTAGAGATCAAACTCTTGTCTGATGTAATATTGGCAAATTTGTTCTCCCATACAGTCTGTTCCCTTTTCATTTTGATGATGGTTTTCGTAGCCATGCAGGAGCCTTTTAATTTGATGTAGTCCCATTTGTTTATGTTTTCCTTTACTGCCCATTTATTTTTCAATTTGATTATTTGTCTGTTTATTACAGAGTTTTAGGAGTTCTTTATATATCATGGGAACAAAACCTTTGTCAGACATTTTTTTTCCTGTATTTTTTCTCAGTCTGTGGCTTACCTGTTTATTTTCTTAAGGGTAAGTGATCAGGGTTAATGAGAAGTTAAAACTGCCTTGAGACAAGTTTTTTAAATTTCTATAAGCAAGAATTTTATAACTATATAATTCTCAGCCCTTATAGGGAAGAAATCTAGTTTCAGTAAATTAGTAAATCTCTTTGTCTTAAATACAATCAAATTTTACATTTTGTCTTTTGGGGGGAAAGTTCATTTCCTCCAAACAAAATGTTTTGCTGTAGGTGTTGGCCAACTTTGTGTGTAAAGGGCCAGATTGTAAATATTATTGGCTTTCTGGGCCACACAGTCTGTCTGTACTATACAACTCTGTCATTTTAACACAAAGGCAGCCATTGATTTTACACAAACAGATAGATGTGTCTATATTCCAATAAAACTCTATTAATCAAAATAAGAGGTGTCTGTGAGCCTAAAACCTATTATTATGACTGGAGAAATTTTGGGTTTGATGTCTTAATCCCAAAGGTAACAAGTAGATAATGTTTATTTGAAATTTGTTGATTGGTTGCTTTCTGTTTTCCCTAAAACAAAAGATTTGCTTGAGAAAGTTGAAGGCAACTCTTACAAACCATGATAACCAAATAAAGTCTACTGAGTAACTTGGATTTTGAGAAATTGATATTAGTGGAAACAAAACAGTTATAAAGGAACAAAAAGTGATGTGTAGGAACCTGAGAGGGAAATATGTTAGAATAGCAAAAGCGTCAAAATATTGGAGTAGGTATTAAGAAAAGGTTATATAATATTACCCAGTTGGAATATTAAGAAACTTGAGATGATTTAGGTATTATCCTATCTGATTTTAGGAAAATAGACTGCCATCTCCATGATTTCTTTATTAAGAAGAATATGTATAATTATGGTTATTTCTAGCTTAGGCAATGTAGTTGATCAGCTTCTTAAGTAATCTCATCAGTCATTTGGATTTTGTATATATTGGACTGGCCAAAAAGTTCATTTAGTTTTTTCTGAAAAATAAAAGATACATTTTTCATTTTCACCAATAACTTTATTACTTGGATATTTTGAGTATGTCAGCTATCTCTTACACGGTATGTTGATTGTTCTCAATTAATGTCTCAATTTGATTCAACTGTTCTACCCAACCATGGAGCATCATCCAGCAATAAATCTCCAGCACGAAGCTTTTGACACATTTGAGCAGTCAGACCACCTTCTCTATATATTACATAAATCTTTTTTTTACATTTCAGTTGCGTTTTTATCGTTCTTGAAATAATAAAGCATAATATGTGAAAAATGTTGAATACTTTTTTCCATCTTCAACATTAAAATGGCAACACAAAAGTTCACCAATTTTGATTTTTTAAAAAATGCACACTGATATGACAGCTGTCACAAAACAATCTAACAAAATTGCTTTGACTGGAGTTAAAGTGCTACCAGAACCATCATATAGAAAAAACAAACTTTTTGGCCAATCCAATATATTCTAACTTACCTCTCAAAATCCTGTTCTTCCTAACTGTCATAATATAGAACTCTCTAAGAAGTTGAAGTGCTAGAAAAGATTTGATTATCAAAACCCTGATTTTCCTTGAATTCATTTTTTAAAATAATAACTTTCATTTGGAACATCAGGTTACATTCCATTTAAAACAAGTCAACAGGAAAGAGCAGAGGGTAATAATAGATAATGGTGGGAGGAACAGAGCAAACAGCCAATAGTACCCCAGCATATCTGAAAATAAGAGACCAAAAATTACAGCAGACACTGAAAAACCAGTTGGTAAGGAGAGTGCTCAGGACAATAAGATCCCAGGGACCAGCTTGGGGACCAGGGCAGCTACAGCCCCAGGCCCAGCACCCACACCCGGGTCTGCCACAGAATACTTGGGAGAGAGCTGGGTCAACTGCTCCCTCCATCCCTGGCCAATCAAGGTTTAAACAGCACTGGGAGAGACCTGGTTACTTGAAGTTGTAGAGAAGGGAAACAGGACAAAGTAGCAAACACACAGGGACTGTGATAACCCGCAGAGTCTGTGGACATGGGCTTGGGAGAGTTGAGAGTTGTGCAGTGACAGGCACTGACCCTGATACTCACTGGTGTGGCTGCAGAATTGGGCTGTATGGAGTAACAGGCTTGAATAGGAGGAATTTCTCAAAAAGAAGAGGTGTTTGGGGAATTCTCCTGCAACTGCCACTCGGCCTCCTTCCCACTCAGCCAGGCAGCAATCCTGAGGTTGTGTGGGAGTTTGCATGGAATGCCCTGCACACCCAAAACCTAGGGAGAGAGGCAGCCTGGCCACGTGTGTGCTTGCACTGCACCCGCCGCCCCTCACCCTGGCTCACAGTGGTAACCCCGGGGAAAGAGCTCTCTCAGGAAGACCTGAATCCCACACCCAAGGCACTGGGGACAAGTGTCAGGCTAGCTGTGGGGAGAGTGTGCGCAAGACTGGCTGAGTGCAGATGTGAAGGGAGAAAAGCAATACCAATTGCCCCTCAGCCTGCTGCAGCCAGCAAGACCAGAAAAACCAGTTTGGCCAGTTTGAAACAAGCAAGAGGATTTTTTTTTAAAGTAATCTTTTATTTTTTTTAAATTTTTACTGTTGTTTTATCTTTCACTACCTTTTTCATCTTTTCCTTCTTTCTTGTTTTCTTCCTTATTCCTTTCTTTCCAATTTTATCTCTTCTTCCTCCCTTCTTCTGCCTTTTTTTTAATACCCACAAATGAGACAAAAAAATCTGGAAATGTGAAAAGACCAGAGTTGGACCCAAAGAAGGGACATCCCAACAGTTGAGACAGTGACACAAAATTCACTTTGCTATTACAGAGAACCTGCAAGTTATTGCATATTTGTATTATTATTATTTTTCATTATTCTTACATCTTATATTTTAATAGTATTTTTGTATTCCTCTTCTTTCTGTATAGTCTTCTTTGCTTAGCTGGTTATATTGTATCATTTGACAGGTTTCCCCTGTTCGCTCTTTCATACTGTGTTGCTAATTTACAGTCCTTCACATCACTTCTGTTCCTTTAGTACACTACTCCAGGTCCTATATGCCCTATTCTTGATATCCAGATCACATAGATTCTGTCATATAATTGTTGCTCTAATATTATTGTAAATAATAGCTGTTTCATACAATTGTAAATTGTATGAAAACACCTCTCCCAGATCTTAGCCCACTTCACGGTTTCCTGAACTCTATTACTGTAGTGGTTAACTATTCTCTCACACACCAGACCTATTTACTATTCTTTACTCTCACCTTACCTCAGAATCTGACCTCCCACAACCTCACTGCTTTCTAGATCCAACTCACAATCCTTCCTTCCCCAATAAGAGTCTTATCTTCTTTCCGTCCTTTCTAAAAAGTGGCTAGTTGGGTGGAAGATCACCTTTAACACTATACATAGCCAAAGGATCTCTTATCTCTTCTCTGCCGGCTGCTACTGTAAATATAGAATACTCTCTTGCTGTCTTGAACCATTTGCCTCCCCCCTCCAACTGATCACAAAAAAGAGTAGGTGGATGCAGACAACACCAGGATACCATTGGAAGAGGAAACCCAACAACAAAGGAACCACCAACAAATAACAACAGAAGAAGGTGAAGGAGGGAGTGGAAACCACACAAACCTTAATCCAGGACCTATCTGGAAATACAACTAAATAGTGGAGAAAATACCCAGTATAAACAACAGAACAAGAGCAAGAGAGAATCCTCAAAACCTTGTACACATGGAAGAACCAGCTTCAACAAAACCTGCCCTCACCAGCACAACAAAATACAAGAGGTGGTGGACAGAGTGACCCTTAGTTAACCAGCTGGTGGGAAGGACCCACCAAAGAAAGACCCAACAACAATCAAAACTCAAAGACAAACACAGAGCTAACTTAAACAATAGCTGAAGACCAGTGAGCTCAGGAGATCAAGGAGACTGCACCAGTGAATCTCACAGGTATTCTACCACAGAAGGTCACACCATAAACCCAGAGAGCCAGAACAGATCAATTTAAGAAGCTGAGGGTAACAAGAAGAGTCTCACAAACAATGGGAAGACAAAGAAACAATCCCCAAATGAAAGGAAAGGAGGAAGCCTCAGAAAGAATGCTAAATGAAATATAGGCAAGTCAACTGTCAGATACTGAGTTCAAAGCAGTGGTTATCAGGAAGCTCAATGAGCTCACAAAGAATTACCAGAAACTAAGGGAAATTACAATGAACTCACTGAAAACTATATCAACGTGAAAAAGGAAATAGAAACTATCAACAAGGGCCAAGAAGAAATGAAGAGTACAATTTCTGAACTGAGGAACACAGTAGAAGGAATCAAAACCAGGATTGATGAAGCAGCAGATCGGATCAGTGAGCTAGAGAACAAAGTAGAAAAAAACACCCAGAAAGAGCAGGAAAAGGAAAAGAGGCTCAGAAACAATGAAGAAGGATTAAGAGAAATGCAAGGCAATATGAAACGTAATAATATCCATGTAATAGGATACCAGAAGGAGAAGAAGAACAGCAAGGGATAGAAAACCTATTTGAAAAAGTAAAGGTGGAAAACTTCCCTAATTCGATGAGAGAAAAGTCACACAAATCCAGGAAACACAGAGAGTCCCAATCAAGAGGAACCCAAAGAGGCCCACTGCAAGACACATCATGATTAAAAAGGCAAAATGCCGAGATAAAGAGAGAACCTTAAAGGCAGCAAGGGAGAAACAGGAGGTGACATGCTCCGGCCTGCGGAGCAGTCAACAAGGATCCCGAGTCTACCTGAAATGGATGAATAGGGATGGGAACAAGAGGCGCGAAGAATGGCAGCAAGACAAAGGGTTCTGTTCAAGCTGCGAAATTTTATTTAAGTGGGGGGGGGGTTATATAGGGACAGGAAAAGGGAAGTTGCTCTGATAGGTTGCCCCGGTGCGTGTTCACCATGTGCTCTTGTTAGTGATTGGTCAGTTAGGTGCGTGATCAGTACCTCGTTTGGTAGCTGGTTCGCGTGCTCTACGGATGCCCCTAGGAGGCAAAGCTGGCTGCTCTGACCGCAATATGTTGTCTTCCTGGTGAGTGCAGCCCCTTGAGCTGACTGCATCAGCAAGCCAAGGCCCCAACATCTCCTCCCTTTTTGTTTTTTAAGGCAAGGAGGTTGAATATTGTTTGGACATTAACCAGCTAGGGGAGGCAGTGGCCAGGCTCCTCCTGAGCTCGTCCTGAGCCCCATAAGTACCTTTCTCGGAGGAGAGGGTATGGGTACTAACCTCTATGCAAGCCGGCTTACCTCTCAGGAGACTGGAGAGTGACCTTGTTTATGAGGGCCTCTCCTTGCAATACTTTGTCGTGCACCTAGCGGTGTCCATTGCAGCAGCTGGGCTGTAATGCAAACTCTCGAGGGTTATGCAGCTCCCATGGGAGAGGGCCTTGATGGTCTGAATCGTTTTCGCGGTCTAGCATTTCTAACTGGTGATAATGAATTTGGATAGATTTTCCTAGTATGGTGTTGAAGTGATCTCTGACCAAAGTTGTAACACGCTTTAGGATCCAAGGGGCGAAGGATAGGATTAGGATGATAGTAATTAAGGGCCCAAGGAGGGGGAGGAGGTAAGGGAGTAACCCATTAAGGCCTGTTAAGAAAGGGTTTTCCGCCAGTGCTTTTCGTCTCCTTTCTAGGTCTTCCTGTAGACTCTTTATCTTGTCTCAGACGATGCCAGATTTGTTGGTGTAGAAGCAGCAGCGTTCCTGTAAGGCTAAGCAAATACCTCCCTGCTCTGCGGCAAGGAGATCTAAACCTCGCCTATTTTGAAGGACTACTTCTGCTAGGGAATCTAACTGGTCTTGAATATCACTAATGGTGCTAGATAAGGCTTGGACATCATCAATGAGCTGTTTGGAAAGCTTTGTATATGAGTGAACTGCAACTCCTAATCCTGCAGTTCCTGTAGCT
>PVIA01014272.1:0-27829 GCA_004024845.1 Tonatia bakeri
ATTTCAGATATGTGAAATCATGTGGCATTTGTCTTTTTCTGTCCGACTTATGTATAATACCCTCTAGGTCCATTCATGTTGTTGCAGGTGGAAAGATTTCATCCTTTTTTATGGCTGAGTAGTATTCCATTGTGTAGATGTATCACATTGTCTTTATTCATTCATCTATCAATGGACACCTAGGTTGCTTCCATACCTTGGCTATTGTAAGTAATTCTGCAATGAACATAGGAATTCATTATCTTTTCAATTTAATGTTTTCACGTTCTTCTACTGAATACCTAGAAGTAGGATTGCTGGGTCATATAGTAGTTCTATTTTTAATTTTTTTTTGAGGAATCTCCATACTGGACAAATGGCTGGTATTTTGTTTTTAATGAATGAGACCTTTGATAAGATGTGTCCATCCCTGTATGTTTCATGAGATGTATTCAACTCTGGCACATTTGCCCTTACACTGTGCCTTTTTCTTCACTCAAATGGCATACTGAGTGTACGAATGCTTTCCAGACAGAGAAAAATCTTGAATCCTCTCTACTTTGTAAGAAAGGTCAGAAAGGTCAATCTTTGTAAATTATAAGGGGACACTCCCCCCAATAAACAGAATTATCTTCTGGAGGGCAGACCCCTTGTAGTGCTGACTTCCCCTGAACGGTGAGTGTTCTAGGATTCCATCTGTATCACTGTACCAGCTGGCGTTGTTGTGAGAGGCTGCGTAAGACTTTAGTGAATTTTTTTTGAAGACTCTTTCCACATATTTGCCAATTTCAATGATGGGTGATTTACCAGCGCACCTGCCCACACAGCACTGATGTTCAGCAGTTTTTGACCAAAAACAGCATGACCTCCACACCCCACCCTCCCTTATTCACCCTATCTTGCCCTGAGAGACTTTTTGTTTGTTTCTTTGTTTCCCTGGATGAAAAAAGTCCTCAAAGGGAAACCTTTTGTGGATGCAGAAGAGGTGAAACAAAGAAAACACCAGAAGCACTAAAAGGCATTGAAATCGACAAGTTCAAAAATTGTTTAGAGCAGTGGTAAAAACCCCTCGATAGGTGTAGCGCATCAAATGGAGTGTTTTGAAGGTGACTGAAATTTAAACATGTAAGAATAAATACACAATTTAAAAAAATAAATGCCATTTTTGGGATCCCCCTTGTATGTATTCTTTCTGCCTTGGAGTCACAGCCCAGTGTGGGGAGGCTACAGCTATAACGCATAAAAGATCTAATCCTCCACTGCTGGCAGCCAGGGATACTGCCAGGTGTGGTCATGAGTAACATCCTGGCTCTTTCTGAGAGTATGCTGCAGTACTCAGTCTTTTGTCTGCATGGGTCTACTTCACACTGAGGCAAAAATCTTAGCATTTGCCCTTGACTTTTCACCCTAATTTGCAATTTTAATATTATTTGTAGTTAATTAATTTATTTTTTAATATTTTATTTATTTACTTTTAGATAAAAGGGAAGGGAGAGAGAAAGAGGGAGAGAAACATCAATGTATGGTTGACTCTCACATGCCCCCAACTGAGGACCTGGCCTGCAACCCAGGCATGTGCCCTGACTGGGGATTTAACTGGAGACCCTTTGGTTCCCAGGCCAGCTCTCAATCCACTGAGCCACACCAGCTAGTGCTATAGTTACTTTATTTTTAAAAAGTTTTCCTTTTATAGTCTAAAGTAGATACATTCAGTTTTATCTTGGAGACTACAAAGCTATGTATTTTCAGCTTGAGATAAATTAGAATGATAAGTTGGAAGTTTGGTGTAATGAAAAAGCACTAGTGTCAGATGGAATGTTCTAAAACTGTGTCCTCAGTAAAGTGCTTTGCCTTTCTGAGTCTTAATCTCCTCATCTGTTAAAAGGGGATTTTTGCGGGCTTGTTGGGTAGATTCAATGCCATTTGTGAAGCAACAGCCAGGGCCTGGGTCCGCTGCCAGCATCAACAGGGGATGCCCCTCTTCTCTGTGTCTGGTGGGCTGCCCTGGAGCAGCCCAGGGCTCGGCTGCAGGCAGACAGATGCCTCGGGTCGTGAGCTCTCGGGACCCCCACTCTCAGGTGACTCTCCAGCTGGACTGTGAGAATTGCTGGTGGTAGTGCTCGAGGGGTGTGTGTGTGCCCACGTGTCAGATTTTAGAAGTTTGGAGGCAAGTCACAGAATCAATTTCTGTCTAAGTTTGTTCTTTTACAATATCCTTGTGATATCAGAGATTTGGGGTCTGTGATGATAAATCAGCATAGTCCTCAGTGCTTCTAAAAGAGATGGAATGAGATCAGTTGATAAGAAGTCATAGCTGGGTGTGGGGCAGTAGGGGAATGATCACTCGTGCAAGTAGTGGGAGAGGTTTTGGGAAGATCCCTACATCCCTAATGTTTCTTCTCTTACGTACTAATCTGGAAGGCTCGACACAACACAGGGTATTTTTTTCCCTGTCTCTGGCTTCCTTCTTTCTTTCCTTTCCTTTTCTTCCCTCCCTCCCTCCCTCCCTCCCTCCCTTCCCTTTAATTATACATGGTTGGCATTCACCATGGCCAACTTGCTTGTGACCTTATTTGAATCATTTTATCCCTCTAGGATTCCTAAGATAGGTATTTATTTAATTAATCTCCAGTGCTAACCAGCTCCTCTATTCTGAATGTAGAAGATTGTTACCAATCTGGGTGTTGGCTCTGGATGGGTGTCTTCAGCTATCACAGGGTGCCAAGTGCCCATCTCTGTGGGTGGGGAAAGGGTTGCACGGGATGCTGAAGACAATGTTGAACGGTCCTAAGGCTGGCCCTCAGCTCACTGGGGAGCACCTTTAAGAGAAAGGTCCAAAGAAAGTTCCCCACAGTTTGAGAAAGTGTCCTGTTGATTTTAGACTCAAGCCAATGAAAGCAAAACCATCATCCCCGGGATTTTCCTGTGAGTCCTGCCAAACTATAGGACCAAGGGAACAAGATTTTCACATCTCTGTCGGTTTTAGGCAGTGTGGAAATTGGAGTCAGGGGTTCTGGTTCTGAGGCCCAGACTTACCACTGATTAGCTGGGCACATTTGACATTTCTGTGCTTTACTTTTTACTGTTAAGTGGGGAACTGCACTTGACTTGATATAGACTGTACACTCACTCACTCACTCACTCACTCACTCACTCACTCACTCATTGTTCAAATATCTTTTGAGAGCTGCTCATTGCGTTCTGAGCATTGTTCTCAAAAAAGATGACAGTGAAATAGACAAGGCTCTTGTGTCCCTATAATCAGTGGGGGAGACAGAAAACTAAATAAATGAGATAATTTTGTATTGTGACACTGTGCACAACTGTAGGCGAGAGCAGTTTGCAGCTCGTGAATATTTGGGGCGCTGCGGCCCATAGCTGCTTCTGATCACCGTTCTTGCTCTACCGCCTGCTCTGGCAGCGTCCGCTTCACCTTTGTCCCGATTCACTGGAGCGGTGTGGGTGAAGCCACGGAGATGGCGTGTCTTCGTCTCTGAGATAATTCATTTCCTTTTGTGGCCCATCACTGGACTCCTCCACTTGTGTCTTGCTTCCTGTCAGGTAGCACGTTTCTCCAACACTCTTGGCTTGGGGGTGGGACACAGAGCGTGTGTTCTGGGGTCTTCTTAGGGGTGCTGGGCTATTGCCATAGCAACTGCCTTCTAGATTTAAAAATCAGTTCCACTGGAAGTTTTTTATTGGCTTTTCAGACTATAGTTAATTTTCCTTTCTCTTCAAATACCAGAGCAGACCTAACTCCCTTACTTCTCAACTTGAGGTTGTGGAAAGTTGTTGAAGTTGACTTTCAAGGAAGTCAGGTTTCAGGTATTTGTAAGAAACAAAAGCAAGACCAAACACAAAAGGGGCTTCTTTGCCAGATAATGGAAGCTGTTCTGCAGGGCCCATCTGGGAAGCCCTCCTTTACTCTTGCTCCTCACCGATCTTTCCAGACCTCCTGGGACATTTCACAGTGGACTCCGGTGGCGAGTTCTCCCACCACCGTGTTCGGCGGTATTAGTTTTCAGGTTTCGCTGTTCTCTGGTTGCCGGTGCTAGATTCAAAGGCCAGATTTATAAGGTCAGGAAAATCAAAGACGGCCAATGACTCACACACTTTCATGTTTCTCAGCCTTTGCCTGTTGGCAGTTACTGGATCAACTTATAACCACTTTCCTGGAGCCAGTGCAGGTTAAGGAAAGGAGCTTAGCAAACAGGGAAGGGGTGGGCGGCCTAGTTGAGCCTGAACCTGAGCCTGAGCCTGTGATGTGGTCAGGCTGCTGTGCGCCCGACTCTGCAGGCCTTGCCAACCCAGGGCGGACAGGCCAGGGCACACACCGCAGGCGCCTGGGAGAGCTCCTGGGTCCCCTGCAGGGCGGGGCTGGCTGGGTCACCCGCTCCCTGTGCTGCCAGGGGGCTTGTGCTCTGTGAGGTGGGAGCAGCCAGGAAGGGAAAAACAGCAGTGTTGGGAAAACTTCTGCAAACACACGCTTGGCTCTGTGATTTCATGTGCATCTTTCTTGCTGGCCAGCATGGACTTCTGTCCTGGTTTTTAAAGATCTTTTGGACACCTTTGTGTTCCCTTCTGTAATCCTTCTTCTTGGATCTACAAACTGTAGGTCATGACCCTTCAGTGGAGGGTGAAGTCAACTTAGTGGATTACAAACAACATAGAAGAAGAAGGAGAAAAGATATATTGAATTGACATTAATCATTTAGGTGCAATATGGGATTGAGGTTGTCCAAGAGAATGTCTTTGTTGCTAGGAGAGGCATGCTGAGCTATTCAGGTGTGAAGTGTCATGATGTCTGTAATCTACTTTCGAAAGTTCAGCCAAAAATTCTGTCTCTCTGTGTGTGCACTCGTGAGTGTGTACCGAGACAAAGATAAAGTAATATGGCAAAATGCTAAGTCTTAGTGGGCTCAGGTCAGCGGTTCTCAACGGGAGTGATTTTGCCTATCAGGGGACATTTAGTGATATCTGGAGACATTTTAATTGTCGCACTAGGTATATGTGTGGAGTGCTAATGACACCTAATAGGCAGAGGTGAGGGATAAATATTGTACAAGGCACAGGACCATCCCTACAATGAAGAACTATCCGGCCCCAAAATACCAATATCACTGAGGCTGAGAAACCCCACTCTTGTTGAAGAGTGCTTCCGTATCACTCTTTCAACTTTCCTGGAGGTCTGAAAATTTCAAAAGTAAATAAATAAACAAAATAAGAGAACGAAGAATCAAGTCTCAGAGTGTATCCTCTGTTGCACACAGTAAAGGTAATTATTGTTTGGTAAAACTCGTTTCAAGTCATACACCTGTTTATGTGCTCTGGGTTGCACATAGAAGTATTTCCTGTGAAGACTGTGCTCAGCACACTTGAAAAACACTGCTTAACCCATTCCGCTCTGGCTGCACTTGCTGTCGGGGGGGATGCAGAAGCTTGTCAAATTGCGCCCAACTTCCCCTCACCCCCCATGGTGTCATACTCTCAGTTGTGTTTATCACGTGTCATGCACTGTGTCAGGCAGTTTACACGCATTATTTAATCTTAATAAGAACCTTTGTAAAGTGGGTATTATCCCTACCCACATTTCACAGACAAATTATGGCTCAGAGAGGTGAAATCAGTGGCCCAAGGGCACACAGCAGACTAATAGCAGAGCAGGGTCCCAGCTCTCTTAGACTCCAAAGCCCAAACTCATCATTAGGATGCCGTTCTGCTCCTAACTGGCTCTGTGCTGCTGAACTCAACATTGCTCGTTTGGGGAGCAAGAGGAAATCTCTGGAAGGACGGGATGGGTGCGTCAGCAAGCAGTCGAGCCCTTTACTCTCTTCTAATCCATCTTTTGATGTCAACACATGTGAGTCTGGGCGCTGTTTCCAGCCCTGAAGAAAGATAGTGCTCATCTTGAAGTGATAAAAATTTGATCAGAAAAGAATCGTTAGGGCTGGATGGCAAAAAGCCAACAAATGATCATGAAAATATTTAACTCAAATTCCAACCTAACTATGGATTTCCAAAAAGCCTAGAGGGTCGTGTTTGAAGGATGAAAATGAGCTCACATCATCCTTCTACCTGAACAATTTCTAGAATGTAAATGAAGATTCATGTAAATGAAGGCCTTTAATGGTGGTCCCCACCCTTGGGGTCAGTGTACAGATGCCAGCAGGCCCCAAAGTAAGTGTGGGCTCTCAGATCTTAGGATAAGAGATGACCACCAAGTCCAGTTTCAAGAGGGAGAACACTGACTTCCGGCCAGGGCGCCCATTTGGCTAACGGCCACGTACACATACTAACTAGCTAGCAACCTCAGTCATCTTCAACCCTCTATTCTCATTTCCCACTTTCACTTGGTTCTTAACTCCCGCTACGTCGAATGAGTTGCTTCATCTGCACTGTAATTGCCATGGCCTTGACTTTGATCCCCACTGAATTTCACCTGGAGTCCAGGTCCAATAGCTTACATTCAGTTTGAGCTCCGCCATTTATTGCCCACACAGAAGCCTGAGTGGTCTTTTAAAAACATCTGTCTTAACTCATCATTCTCCTACTCAAACACTTCCAAATCCCTTTTATTAATGAATAAAGTCGTCATTTTGCGATATCAGATCCACTGCCTTTTCAAATCTGGTTCACTCCTGTATTTCCACGTGTATCTGCCTCTCCCCACGGTGTTGCCTATATACACATCAGCCTTGCAATTTCCGGGATTCGTGCAGTTCTCTCTGAGGTCTACAGCTTTGCACACTCATCCCTCTCTACTAAGAGTGCTGTTCCCCTCTGCCTGGCACACTGCTCCTGAACTACACTGAATCTAAGACACGGATGGTGGTGAGACACATCAATAACAAGAAAGAACTGGTGCAAATTAAATGATTTCATTTTTTACTTAAGATTTTATGCTTATAAAAGTACTCTTTTAGACACACATTTTAAAATCATGTATAATTTTTATGCACACATAACAAGAGTCATGTAAGTGAAATAATGTATTTCTAAAACTTCTTTAAATTCAGCCAGCCTCTCCTTTATAACTTTTATTTTCTTTTTTAACCACTGTAGTCAACATTGTTATTAGTAACTTGAATGGAGAGATATGCTGACTGACTTTTGGTTGACACAAAGCTAATATACTGGATATAAAAAAATTAGAGTGTAAATTCATCTTAATAAACATAAATGATAAACTTAAACTGAGAGAAAAATTTATCTAGAAAAACCCAAAACTTCAGCCAATGACTATCTAGGGTCTTTGTGTCAAAATCCCGTATTTCTGGGAGTGATTATCGTACCGTCTCTCCGAGGGGGTGCTGAACTGGGACAGGCAGGCTGACTCACCTGCCCGCCTCAGTCTGGCACCAGCGAACAAATGAGCGAAGAAACAAGCAAGCTAAGGAGAGCCGGATTAGTGGTCTGCATGAGAAATGGAGGTTGTAAATGGCCACCTACTAACATGTGAACAGCGAGATTCAATATCAGCACTTCACTGCCTCCAAAGAGCTCAGGAGGCCCTGAGCTTGGCCATCTGCTCTGCTAATGGTCTCTGGGGCAGTTTCCCTGGCGAGATTTTCCTTGGAGAGGCGCTGGCAGTTCTGCTCGTAGCTACCACCTGGGAGGCCAACTTCTCACAATTTACAGAGCCGAGTGCTGTTTGTGAATCTGATCAGACACTGGGGCCTGGCAATGCTCTTTCCCATTTTTTGTGCCTTTAAAAAATCAATCTAAATAAAGACCCCAGAGATTTATTGCTACAGATCATTTTGAAGACAGAGCTTTGATCTTAGTTAGCTTATTTATTTTAAAAAGCTTTTATCTTCAGGTGTCTTGGAAACAGTGATTTGGTGTCCTTGGTGAGTGTTGTGCATTCTCACTTAGCTCTTAGTTTGGTAGGGAGCTCACAGCAGATGGATGCATGCACTGGATGGAGGGTACGCAGCCGTTTTAATGCTGGGAGTGAGATGCCACGTCTTCACTTGGCTGCAAGAATAGTCCAGAGGCAGGCTGTGTGGACCTCAGAAGAGGGAACAGTGAGGAGTCAGTCCTCTGCACTTGGAAGGAAGATCTGGGACCAGCCCTTGGCAAGTCTGTTCTTTGTTAATGTCACACCGGCTGCTGGGTTCTATGACATGTCACTACTAGGGATGGTATGACACGTATTGATTTAGAGATGTTAAAATGTGAAAGAGTGTGGTCTTAGATGAGGTGAATTCAGTGCAGCTTCACCCCGAAGGTGCTGCATCTCAATGACTCGTTCCCTTGCTCAGTTCTCTGGGTGGCGTCAGGTGCACCCTTCTGAACTCCTCGGTGCCTTGGACAAAACTCCATTATCTCCCTATTGTAGCTGCATGATCTATACTTGTTTACATATTGTCTCCCTCCCAGGACCAGGAGGCCCTACCTAAGAAGTGAATATTTTATTTATATATGGGTCTGCTGAACCTAGGATCATCTGAGGAATAAAATAAGCATTTAATAAATATTTATTGACTGAGCAATGTTAACAAGAGCCCACAAATTTTATCTGAGAAGGGGACATGATTACATGAATCTTCCTGAATGCTGATCTCCTTTCTGGGCAGTTTATTGGTGAAATAAAGAGTACCACAATTAGGAGTCATCCAGCTCAAAGTATGACCAAAGAAAAATATTCTGAGACATCAGGAATGCACAACCTGCTATGAAAACAAGGAGATAAGGAAGAAATGGGGTGTTAACAGCAATGAAAACAGAGGCCACGTGGTTGTGCTTAGGCCTAGGAAAGAGATGGACAGTTTGAAGATCCTGAATGGCTGACCGAGACTCAGGGGCTCACTCCTGGCTGAGCGATGAGTCCTGGAACTTTGCAGATTCCGAGGGCCTGTTCCACCCAGCGACCTCCGGATACTAGTTCAGCTTCCTCCAGCAGGAGGAGGATGGATGTGTGGAAGGCTTGCTTGTCACAGTCGGCGGTGATGTTTCTCATGATAAACTGGTTGAGATGGGCTAGCAGGATTCAACTCAGCATTACCTGATGGTTTTTGTATTAGTGCCTGCCTGTCACAGCTGTCAGCAACAATTACCTACAGCAGGCGCCACTGAGGCCAGATTGGAATCCAGGAGTCTTGGGATGGCAGTGTGTTAGCTTCTTTCCCACTAATGTGTGGATCTGTAGACTGTCTTCGGTGTCTGTGCTGAGTGTCCCAAGGGTTGCGGGTGCCTATTCTCATCAGGGACAGCCTTCCACCTGCGGCCAGTCTGCTGACCAGCTCAGGGCCTGGGACCCTACTTTTTGGATTACCACTGTTTCTCTTTTCTCAGGTACCTGCCCCTGGCATCTCTCTCAACAGCTCCAACAGCCTCCCTGAGCTCTGATTTATGCATCCACCGTGGCTCCCTAAGTCAGGAGGCAATGGAGCTCTATGGAGTAGAACCCTGGGGTAGCAACGCTGGGCTCCATCTCTCAGAGTTTGCTCTGCTCCTTGAGATTTGGTCACTTGAAATGCTGGACTCTCTCTTGAGTGAAAGAAGAGGAAAGAACAGTCTTATCTGTCCTGGTTGATTTCTTCAATCTACTTTTTCTTTTTCAGTAGAAGCCTCCAGTATGCTCTGTGGTCAGGACATTCTTGTCATGCCAGAGAGATGGACACAACTGAATTTCTAGATCTGTAAAACTGAGGACCTAATTCTGGGCCATGACGAACTGCACAAGGGGTGCTCCCATTGAGGCCCGTCTTGATGGGGCCGTCTTCTCTTACCCAGCATAACTCAGCTTCTCAAGGAACAGCGGGCAGCTGACCTCAGCTTTTGGGGAGGCACATAGCAGCTCCAAGCCCTCAGTGCTCAGTTGTTACCTCTGCCTTGGCCCTGCCATAACCTCGCTGCCCCAGAGTCAGCATCCCCCGGGAGGTTTGAGAAGCAGAATCTCTGGCCTCTCCTCAGACCTTTTGAATCAAAACCTTCATTTATTATGAAGCCCAAGGGATTTTGATTCACACGGGACTTTGAGGAGCACTTGTGTGAAGCAGTCTAGACCGTGGCACTCGTTTGTTCCGTACAGATGCTAAGGAGACTCGTGACTATGAAACGCCTATGATGAGGCTGCACTTTTTTCACTTCTAAGCTGCAGTACCTGGGGATCCTTACTTTGCTCATGGCTGATTTATTCATTCATTCGACTCAGCTTCTGAGATCCACATGCACTGGGCACTGGGCCAGACATTGGAAACACAAAAGTGAAAAGACTTGGGCCAGTCACAATACCTGTGAGGCTGCAGTAGCAGCACAGTGCCTCACACACAGTGAGTGCTCAGCGAGTGCTGCCAAGGCGGCGGGTCCCAGTAGGCTCGTGCGGGACCTGTACCCAGGTAACCTGGATGTGAGCAGTGCGTGGGGTGGCACTTGCTACGTGGATCCAGGTTGAAGGTGGATAACTCAGTGTGTAACAGGGCATCATTATCACTGATTTGAATAGGAAGAAGTACTACGTGACAACTCAGCAACTTGGACATTGGAACTGAAGCTGATATAACCATGAAACAGAAACCACATGAGCTGTATTCCTTGGCCAGCATGCTCAGAAGGTTGGCACTTTGTTTGTTTATTTGTTCACCTAAGTCCATGGGTCTGAAACTATGGCCCATGAGCCAAGTCTGGCCCACTGTTTGTTTTTGTAAATAAAGTTTTATTGGAAAACTGCCATACTCACTTGTTTACATATTATTTTATGACCACTTTTACATTCTAATGGAAGCATTGAATAATCTCTAATAGAGACTGACCACAAAGCCAAAATATTTATTATTGAGCTTTACAGTAAAATTTTGCTGACCCCTGACCTAGTCTTCCACTTTAGCTAAAATATAAAAGGTTTTCAATGACTTTTAAAAGTATACTTATATTTAGATAGAAAAAGTCTACAATGATATAACAAAATTATTTGTGATTTCTTATGGCAAATTTGATTTGGAAGAATTAGGGAAATGGAACACTTAATTTTTCCTTAATATGTTTTAATGCTTTTTGAATTTTTAATGATCAGGTTCTATTATTTTTGTTTTGATTTATTTTTTATTGTTGTTCAATTCCATTTGTCTCTATTTTCCCCTCATTACTCCTCCCGTCCTACCTACCTCCCACCTTCCATTTTCAATCCTCCCCGTGTCCTGCCATTGTCTTTGTCCTTTACACATGTTCCTTGACTTGACCCCAGATTCTATTACTTTTATAGTTAAAAAGACAATTTTGGCCCTGGCTGGTGTGACTCAGTGGATTGGGTGCCAGCCTGCAAACTGAAAGGTCACTGGTTTGATCCCCATCAGGGCACGTGCCTGGGTTGCTGGTTAGGTCCCTGGTTGGGGTGCACAGGACGCAGCTGATCTATGTTTCTCTCCCTCTCTTCCTCTTTCCCTTCTCCTTCCTCCAAAAATAAATAAATACATTCTTTAAAAAAGGGAATTTTGTTACATTAAGTTATTTTTTGTTATAGTAAACTTTTCATTATGTTAAAAGTAATTGACTTTTTATTACAAAAGTTATACATAAATATTTTAGAAAATACAGAGAAACAAAAGGTAAATTAAAACTACTTATAATTATACACTCAGAAATTTTGTTCCCGTTCCTATTTGGGTGCATATTCTCCAGTCTTTCATTTGAATGTGTTCCTGTCTTGGTGTACAATCTTCCACTCTTCTCTCTGAGTACATGTAAGTGCATATGTGAATGTGTGTGTGTATACATACACACACATCAAATTTAACATACTCATTACCTTTTGTAAATTATTCCTTAAATTTAATAATGCACTGTAAACATTTTTCTGGGTTGTTAAATAGTCATCTGCCCAACAACGTAAAATTGTTGCCCAGGGAGTTCCAGCCAAGATGGAGGCATGGGTAGAAACGCTGCACTTCCTCGCACAACCAAAAGGGAGATGACAACCAATCTAAAATCGATAAACAACCAGAAGTGCCAGAAAATCAAACTGCATGGAACTCTGACAACCAAGGAGTTAAAGAAATATTCACTGGACTGGTAGGGACAGGCAGCCAGGAGAGCTGAGAGGACCTGCGGCAAGGCGGAGGACCACGAGGGCAAGGCGGCACTGGCTGAACCGGAAACTAAAGACTCAAGCTAGCTGCAAACTGACAGCTGATGTCTCAAAAGAAACCTTACAAGCAAGAAGGTGGCAGAAAGTATTCCAAGTCATGAAAGGCAAGGACCTGCATCCAAGATTTCTCTATGATGCAGACACCGGCCCGCAGTGTCTGTGTCATTATGGATGAAATGAGACATTCACACGGACTACCGAGTCTGGTAGAGGAAAAGGGACAGCATGGCTTTTCTCTCAAGGGGAGCAAAAGCTGAGGCCTCAACATGACAGGCCTTTATTTCTCTCTCTTCGCACCTTACACGATGGTCCTCATTTACTATGCCCAGGTTCACTTTAGGTGGTTACCTTTTACAGAAAACAAAGGAGCCAATGCTGCTAATGACATCACAGAAGAAGGATATTTGCAAGTGAAAAGGGGAAAGTAGTTGAACCAGTTGCACTCAAGGTTTAGCATGGATTTTAGGAAGTTAACTTTGCAGTAAATGTTTGCTAAAAATCAGGGTGAGGGAGTTTTTAGCAAAAAGCAAGACTCAAAGCAGCCTAGGCACATTGTAAGCCCGATTCCCCATGGGAGAACCTATCTGTGGGCGTGGATCCTGTGTGTCTCCGAGTGGGAGCTGGGCCCATGCCACACAGAACTGTCTCCTACTACTCTATCCAGCAAACCTATTGTTTAGAATGGAAGGGCAGATAAAACGCTTCCCAGATAAGGTCAAATTAAAGGAGTTCATCATCACCAAGGCCTTATTATATGAAATGTTAAAGGGACTTTTCTAAGAAATAGAAGAAGATCAAAAACTTTGAACAGTAAAATGACAACAAACTCATAACTATCAACAACTGGACCTAAAAAAAAGAAAGAAAACAAAAACTAAGCAAACAGGTAGAACAGAAACAGAATCAGAGAAATGGACATCACATGGAGGGTGTTCAGTGGGGAGGGGGAGGGGAAGAATGGGGGAGGTACAGGGAATAAGAAGCATAATTGCTAGGCCATAAAATAGGGGAGAGGTTAAGAATGGTATAGGAAATGGACAAGTCAAAGAACTTATATATATGACCCATGGACATGAACTAAGTGGGGGAAAGTTGGATGTTTGGGGGGGTACAGGGTACAGGGGGGATAAAGAGGGAACACTGAGAAAACTGTAATAGCATAATCAAGGAAATATACTTAAAAAATAAATTGTTGCATAGTATTGTATTCTAGGGAGATATATGATGATGTGTTTAACCAATTTCCTATTGTTGGACATTTATGTTGTTTTCAGTTTATTACTCTTATATAGAAAGCTGTCATGAATATCTTGGAAATAAACCTTTGCAGCTTTCAATTGTGAGTTCTATAGGATTAGTTTGTATAAGTTGAATTGCTGGATCAAAGTGTATGTGAGCACTACGATCTGATTCCAATTCTGTTCCAATGTGTAAGTTTTTTCCTACATCTGGCAATTTTCAGACACTGGCTGGGTGTCCTGCATTTCAGCTCAATTCCGACACTATACCTGGAAGACACCGTCAGATCCCACAGGTTAAGGGCTCAGACCCCCTAGTGCCCCCCACTTCCCATGCCAATTGCAAGCCTAGGTTGTCACCTGTGCCCTGGCCGACTGGCTATACATTAGGGGTTCCCACACCCACCTCCTTGTGTTGATTAATTTGCCAGAGCGGCTTACAGAACTCAGAGAAACATTTTACTGACAAGGTTATCTGTTTATTATAAAAAGATACAACTTGGGAGCAGCCGGACGGAAGAGAGGTGCAGGGAAGCTGAAGGGGCGTCCGCGCTCTCCCAGCACTCCCACAGGCTTCCCCCCTGGAAGCTCTCAGAGCCCCATCCTTTTGGGTGTTTGTGGAGGCTTCACTACACAGTCGTGATTGGTTAAATCATTGGCCATTGGTGACTGAGTTCATTCTCCAGCTCCCCTGCTGTCTTGGAGGGTGGGGCTGAAAGTTCCAGATTTCCAATCACAAGGCTCATTCCCCTGGCAACCAGCTCCTATCCTTAGGTGACCTAGGGGCTTTCCAAGACTTACTCCATTAACATAACAAAAGACACCTTTACCAGTCTCTTCACTTAGGAAATTCTGAGGGTTTTTGCAGCTCTTTGCCAGAACCAATGAAAAGGAAATATATACATATTTTTTATTAAAATCACAATATCACACAACCTTTGAAGTTTTTTTGGTTACTTGTTGATAGGGTTGTGCCAATTTAAACCCTCGCCAGTGGTGTCTGAGATTGTCTTCTTTCTAGAACCTTCGGCTAGGTATTATCAAAGTGAAAAACAACAGTACCGTTTGCCACTTTCACTTTCGGTTTTGTGTTCTCTTACCAGGCAGATCTCCTCCTCTTCTTCTCTTATTTATTTATTTTTTTTTTAGAAACTGTTTATTTTCCATCAACCTTATTTCCATGCTGGTAAGAGTTTGTGGAAGACCAGCTTAAGACCACTTGGTGGTAGTTCCTACCCACTCCGTGGCCTGTGCGGTGGAGGCTGCAGACCAGTCTTCGGTGGTAGGCTGAGCGCTCCAGTCTTCAGTAGGGAACTGCTGAGTGGGTACCAAGGGCACCTGCATCCTTTCCGACCAGTCTGCGACCTCGGGCTGAGCCGGGGTGAACTCTGGAGCCGGAGCCGTCCATTCACCCTGAAACTCCCTTGGTCACGGCCTTCTCAGCAGCAGCCTGCTCTTCCTTCTCAATCTCTTCAGGGTCTCTGTAGAAGTAGAGATCAGGCATGACCTCCCACGGGTGCTCACGGGAGATGGTGCCATGCATGCACAGAAGTTCCCGGGGCCAACATCCATCACATCACACCCACTGAGTGAGCCCCCTTGTTGTTGCAAGGGATGGCGATGTCCACGTAGCACAGAGGAGAGTCTGTGTTACACAGAGCGATGGTGGGCAGGTTGACGTAGGACGCCTCGGTGAGAGGCTGGTGGTTGGCCCTGGGGTCGGTAACCACCAGAAGCCTCTGCTCTGGGGAGGCTGCCTGGATCTGGTTAGTGAAGGTGCCAGGAGTGAGGGGCTGGCAATGGGCGTGGCTCCAGTGGCAGCGGCGAACTTCACCGCTCACTGGCCGGTGTTCCTGGACGAAATGACACTGACGTCAGCGGGGTTTTCAATGGCAACAATGGCGCGCAGTGCCAGCAGGAGCTTCTCCCAGGTTCGCTTCTGATTTATAATGGAGATGCCATCACTTTTCCTTTTGTAGATGTACTGTTCCATTTGAAAGTCAAGGTTGGTGCCATCTAAGTGGGTTCCTGCGGCAAGGAATTTGAGGACATCCTCCTCCTTCATTTGCAGGACATCAAGGCCTCTGGACATTGCGAAAGTTTCCCTTTAAGTTACGTAGGAACCGAGAACAACGTCATACGGGCCCTTTCCTAGGTAGCGTGGAAAAAGCTTTTTTCAAAAAAATTTTTAAAAAATTTTATTTACTTACTTTTAGAGAAAGGGGAAGGGAGGGAGAAAGAAAAGAGAAACATCAGTGTGTGAGAGATACACTGGTGATTGGTTGCCTCTCACACACCCCCAACTGGGGCCTGACCCCCAACCCAGGCATGTGTCCTGACCAGGAATCAAACCTACAACCTTTCGGTTTACAGGATGACTCTCCAATCAACTGAGCCACGCCGACCAGGGCTAAATTCCCTTTAAATACATGTATCAATATTCCTCAGGTAATATCAGGTTACATTTCTCCTCTCTTTTTGTGCATGCTGTGTGCTTACCACTCTCTGAGACTGTCGTCTGCAGACCATTCACGCGGCTCCTTTGGCCACCTCAGCACCGACTGTCCAAGATGCACCTCGCTGTCTCTGTCTTCCACCAGAACCAGCTCTCCCTCCCACGCTTCCTCTCTGAACAGAATCACCATCTACCAACGGCTCGACTTCGAAACCTCAGGGGCATTTCTTTTTCTGCTCTCTGCCTTGCCTGCCAACATCCAGCACCTCATCGTGGGGCCATCTAGAACTAAACTGCAACCTCCTCATCCTTGACTCAATGAATGAGGCAATTTTCTATTCCATTTCCTGCTTCCTGGTTCCCTGGGCAGAGTCTACCTTTCTGCCGCTGCTGCAGCGGCCCTCCTAACAATGCAAACATGACTGACTCCTTTCTCCCTGGAAAGAATCTCTTTGTGATTTCTCACAGATGAAACAGGCCTTCCTAATCTGACCACCGCCCCCCTTTTATGGCTCACATCCGGCACCTCTTCCTGCCCAGCCACCAGCCCTCATTCCCAGCAGGTCTCAGCTCACCTTGTGCCCTCTCCCCCCACCCCCACCCCCATGCCCTGACCTAGCCCCTCTGAACCCCAGAGACCTTGCTTCTCCTTTCCCCGGGATTACTCACTTCCTGCTCTCTGACCCTGGGTACCTTGGTCCTATCACTGGTAAAGCAGTTGTCACATTGTTATTCCCGTTAATCACGCGCCTTGTCTTCCTCCCCTGCCGGTTGATGAATTCACAGTGGATCGGACCTTGCCTTGCTCATCTCTGTCTCTCCAGGGCTTACTTAGCACAGTGCCAGCTCAGAGGAGTCTCTGCATGGATGTTTGTTCCTCTAATGACCTCACCAAGCTTGCTCAGTAACTGGTATTTAAAAAAAAAACCAGATTCTAGACTCCTAGTGTTCTTAGTTTCATGTGACTGCAACCAAGAAAATATCATATTAATCAACGAATTTCCATATTGATCTAGGTTTTTGTTGTCATTCATTGGATAGACATCTGTATGTTGGGGTGGAGGTATGCTCCTTGAAGTTAGTGTTTTCTGTAGTTTGATTACAAATTTAGAAACAGAGAATCTCCTGAGAATCAAATGCTTCCTTTCATCTCCAAACAGGAAGTCAGGAGGCAAATCAAAATGAAGACAATCCCAGTGAGCAAACAAAGTGGGCCCACATTTTTAGCAACTCTCTCACCGTGTGCTTTGGGATCTTAGTCCCTTCCTACTAATTTAGAGAAAGGCATTGGCTCTTGGGTGGTGCCTGGAGCAGTCAGATGGGCCTTGAGGGTGTCAGAAGTCATGCCCAGCAGCGCACGGGCCTGGTTGGGGAGCTACTGTACCTCCCTGAGCCTCAGTGTCCTAATCTGCAAACCGGAAATGATGACCCTGAATTACAGGGTTGGTGTGAAGGTTAAAGGATGAGAGGCCTCAGAGCACTGCTGGGGCTACTCCACGCGATGCAGCCGCGGAGAGGTGCTGCCGTCGCAGGACGTGGGAGTGAGCCCAGAGGTCCATGCTCCTTGCAGGCTCCACCCTTGGCCAGTCGAGATGATGTTGCGGCCTACCCCACCCCAAGAGATGGCTTGATCGCGGTTCCCTGGAGTTGGACGGGGGTTGGGTAGGCTCCCTGGAGGTGCTTAGTCACGAAGGGAATGCCCTCTTGCTTTAAAATTCAGTGACCAGGGAAGAGGTTTTTGGTGGTCCAGGTATGGTGTTCAGGGGTTCTTTGAACCCCTTGAAGCTGTATAGTTAATTTTTAAAAAATCCTCACCTGAGGACGTGCTTATTGATTTTGCAGAGAGGGAAAAGGAGGGAGAAAGAGAGAGGGAGAGAAACATCTGTGTGAGAGAGAAACAGCAATTGGTTGCCTCTCACATGCTCCCTGACCAGGACCAAACCCACAACCCAGACAAGTACCCTGATTGGGAATCGAACCCATGACCTTTCAGTTTACAGGATGACAGTCCAAGCAACTGAGCTGCACCAGCCAGGGCTGCATAGTTAATTCTGTGCAAAAGTGCATTTTGCTGAGGAAAGGGGCCTTGGACTTCCAGGTTCTTAGAGGGGTCTGTGACCTTAAAAATGCAAAGAACCGGTGGTTTGGAGCACTACAAACAGAGACATTTCAAAGTGTGTTGTGTTAATCTCCTAGGGTGTGAGTGCTGAGATCAGAAGTCAGTCCCAGCCCAGATCCACCACGAGCCTGTGGTGTGGCTCTGGACATCTACACAGAAAAATGAGACATCCTTGGCTTGGGAAGCAATTTGGCTTTTAATGCAGATGCCCTTGTCCTGTTCTATCAGGTACTGCCAGTTCCCACACTCAGATAGTGCCATACTGCCTGTAGGAGGCTGTGGCAGGCTCTGGAAGGATGCTTCTGGTGTGTGTGTATATCTGCCTGGGTCCTGGGTGGCAGATGTTTGGACCAGCTGCTGGCATGGGAGGTGCAGTCTGTGATCCAGTACCTTTATCAAAGAGAGCTATCCAGTGGTCCTTACGTAAATGAAAGTAAATGAAAGGCAAGCCTTGGTCTTAGTAAGCTGGGGGTCTAACCAACCTCATTAAAACAAGTTGGGAGCTCTAGGTGGCTCAGCAGCTTTTACCGCAGATGTGAGGAGATCCCAGATGACCTGTCCTGGAGGAACATGGCGACAGGCTGGTAGGCGGAGGTGCTACCGGGGCGGCTCTTCCTCCCATCTCGCGCCGGGAGAAGCTTCTGCAGAGGGTCTCCTGCTGACCTCACAGGGACGTGCGGGGCACAGAAACACCCAGCCCCGAGCGCTCCTCTGAGGCTGAAGGGGAGTATCTATTGACAGCAAAGTGGGCCTGTCCAACTCCCACTTCATTTTAACACACTGGGTCTGGTCGGGTAGGATGCAGAGTGGGGTTACCCCTCGGCTGAACAAGGTTCCTGACAGAAATGCGTTCACTCAGGAGAAGATAGTCACTTCCTTGGACAGGATCTCACTGCTTCTTGTGCTGAGAGACACTTCTGCTCTGAATGGCTCAGCTTTCCCGGCCAGTGAGTGGAAGCCCCCATGTTCCTCGCTGAGGGGACAGAGATGATGCTGGGAGAGGTGGAAGCCCCTGTGTTCCTCGCTGAGGGGGCGGAGAAGATGCTGGGAGAGGTCAGCTGGGTCGTCTTTGTACACGTTACATTCAGGGTTTTTACGGTGAGTGTTTGATTGGCCATGGGCGAATGTTTCTTTCCAAATCCGCCAAATGCTTGTCAAGGCAGTCTCCACACAGATTTTAATTGCTAAACCCACTTATTCTGACTCAATGTCTGTTTGGTAAAATGTCCGGAGACCCACAAAGTGGGGAGAAGTGAGCGGGTCCAGATGCTTTGCTCTGACTAACAGAACGTCCATCCGGAGCTGGGAAGTGAGCAGTCTGCTGGCGTGTCAGAGATGGGTGGGTTTCTCATGACTCTCATTTAAAGCTGTGCCCTATTGTACTAAAATCGTAATTTGTGAATAAGCATTAAATTAGAGTCGTGGGGTTGAGCTGACTCACTGCTGGTAACTGGGACAGGGTCTAAGTGTGTCTTCACGTCACACGCAACTCAGGCACGGGGAGAGAAGCAGACAAGGCTTGATGGGGAAACAGCCCCCGGCTTTTCCGATGCCGTTTCTGCAGGCAGCCTGGGCCCCTGGCATACCTCTCCTCTCGTTCCCTCTGTCCCCTTAGAAGCAGAATAGGGGTGATGTACTCCTCACTGGGTCAGCCACTGGATCTCAGTGGAAATGCCTGAAGATTGGAGTTTTGGGCTTTGAGATCACACATCCCACCCCAATCTCTAGGACAGCTCTTGCAGTAAGAGGTTGGAAGGAGGCACACAGGGATATGAAAAGTGGTTTCAGGACCAGATTTGGGTGCAGCCTAAAACTCTCAATGTTTTAAGTCAGCTTTGGAGTCGGGGGGAGGAGGAGATGATCTTTCCAGGTGTCCTGGCCATTCTGCTGAATTCTGTGTTTGTGCCAGCTGGGAGCAAGCTGGTAACCTTTAGGTCAAGTTCAAGGCAGCTCTTGTAAAGTGTTGCTGTGGGGAGCCCTTTGTGCCATCGTGGGCGTTTATGTCCTAGGATACTCAATATGTTACATGATCAATTCCAAGTGGTTCCTATGAAGAAGTTCCCATGACAAATAAAGGATTATGAAGGTGAGTGTGACTGAGGGCACCTCTGGAGTTTCTGTTCATTAACAATTTGATTTGCATTCACTGATTATATCACATTGATCAACATTTTGAGAACCAGAGAACAGGTTCTGAGGTGTCATATTTCATGAAACATAATTTCCATAGAAACAGGGTAGAGGAATCCCAGAACACAGGGTCCTGGAAAAAGGATGGGGTGGTGCGATGACGTGAAGTTATAACCTAATCATTCCCACTGGGGAGCGACCTTCCCCCAGGAACACTTGGCAATGGCTACAGACCCTTCTGGTTGTCACTGAGCAGGGAGGCACCAGGGGGTTCTAGCGTGTAGAGGACAGGGGTGCTGCTGAAGATCCTGTAACACAGAGGACAGCCACAGTGTAGAATTATCTGGTCCAAAACGTCAACAGTGCCACGCTTGAGAAACGGTTTGTAAATGGACCTTTGAGCACAGCCCTTGCCTGCACACGTTCTCTTCCTCCTTCCAGCTGCCTCTTGCATTTTATGTATAATGATCACCAAACGCTTCGGGAGCATCACTTGTGCGCCAGACACAGCGACTGGCTGAGTGGGAGGCTAAAAGATGACTAAGACCGATTAGGGAGAAAGGACACGATTATTTAGTCTTTCCCTTTCTAGATAGAAAGCCCTCAAGGAGAGTGTTGCATCTCTTGGACTTTTATGGCATTAGTGATGGTGCCTAAATGTGGCCTTTTTTCTCAAAAAATGCCTGTGTGCATTTGGGGGTGGGGCAGGCGAGGCATAATTCCCCCGTGGGCTCTGTGCTGTGATTTGGTTCTGGGGCTATGAGTTGTCTTATGGTGCTGTTATGAAGGCTTCCTGGTTTCTTATCCGTGCAGCTTCCCACTCCAAAGGGCAGACTTGTTTTAGTAAATGAGATGGACTCAGATGAGACCGAGAGTCTGGAATTCATTCTCTTGCTCAATAGTGATTATTCATGCTTGACTGCAGATTTCTGCTGAAAAGCCCCCACATCCGGCAGGAAGCCCTGCTCAGTGCAGAGTTCTTATGCAAAGGTGTCCTGGCCAAGGAGCTTTGGAGAAGGAAAAAAATCATCTGGGCTGCTCACAGTTCTACCATTCCAACCTCCCTTGCTTGCACATTGAACCACAAGAGCTCAGTGGATGCGAAGGTTTGTTCCGCAGGAGGAACTCAGGCTTGAGGGAGCTGGAGGAGCCAGCAGACGTGAACTCTTCCTGGCCCTGGCCCTGGCCTAACCGTAGCCCTGTCCCACCTAGGGCTACGTCCCCATTTGCACTGTCACCCAAGTCTGCCCTTTGCCACTCTGCCACTCACCTGCCCACCTGGTCTGTTACTGAGGTTCCGTTCTAGATCATTTCACACACTGCCACCAAGTAAATCTTCATGGTCATCTATACAGTTCCTTGGCTTAAAAATATTTAGGACTCCAGTCTCCTTCACCTGGTATTCAGAATGCCTCTCAGTGTGGCATTAAGAACCATCTTGAGCACAAAATGCAAGTTGCCTTATCATTTCTGTGGTTTAATATTTTAAAAATAAAAACAAGGTTTAAATTTCCTACTAACTTACCAAATAGTTTATAATTACCATGTAGATTTATTTGATATTTTATCATACCCATCAGAATGAAAGTGTTCAATGAATGTGTATCTACTATTTGCAATGGGATTATGGACTGCAATGAACAGAAAAATTCTTTCATTTTGCTCAGATTTCATATTTTTAAAAAGATTTCATTTATTTATTTTTAGAGAGGGAAAGGGAGAAAGAGAAGGAAATATCAATGTGTGGTGGCCTTTTGAGGGCCACAGGTTGAGGACCTGGCCTGCAACCCAGGGATGTGCCCTGACTGGGAATCAAACCAGGGACCCTTTGGTTCTGTTTTGGTGCTCAATCCACTGAGCCACATCAGCCAGGGTATATTTCACATTTTTAAAGAATAAAAATACTTTTACTCTCTTTGAATAAGTTGCTCAAAACCCTTAGTGTTCTATAGAGCCACGTGCACCAGAGAGTTCAGGAACAGCCCGCGGATTTAGAGGCACCGGGCCAGTGATATTTCGCCGTTCCTCTTCGTGGCCCCGGGGAGTTTGTGGAGCAGAAAGAGAAGAAGCGCATCCAAACAGGACCCGCAGCTCCCCCTCGTGGACAGTGGCGAGAAAACATAAGGGAAGAAAAGTTGCTCTGTGCTGGCCAGTACTGTTTTATTGAAAAAGATCCAAGAAACAAGATCTGTGAAATCTGTATGGTTTGAGGCAGAGCTGTATTTGTGTATGTGTATTCCAGGTAATTAAAATATCAAATTTTAAATGATGGTTTTATTGTTTGTCTATAGTGAACTTTCCCACCAGAGCAGTTTACAAGGAACAAACTGATTTGGGTATCTCCAAGACTCTTGCCACCCTCACCCGACTCCCCTCCTCCAGGTGCAGAGCAGCAGGGTGATCCAGAGGGGCCGTGGCGAAGGCTCCTGCTCCCCCCAGAGGCAGGCAGGCACTGCAGTTCCCCCAGCCTCAGATGGGACAGGCCTCCAGGGGTCCCGAGTCAGCCTGGGGGTGGCACGGGACACCGGGTCTCTAGTTCCCTTCCTGTCCGCTCTGTCTTCTGCTGGTGAACCAGCCCACCGGGCCTCTCAGCTTGGCCCCTGGTCACTGGCCGGTGCACACACTGGCCTTTTATGCCTCCCCTTCTTCCAACTAGACATGGGGTATGGAGGACAGGGCCCAGGTTGGGAGTGACTCCCCCAGAAAGGGGTGGGAGCAGAATGGGCAATGACGACCTTGTCTAATTACCACAACCTGTCATGGATGAAGTGCACTGAGCTTTGGCAGAGTCAACCTCTGCGGATGCACCATGTGGTCCTTACTTTGGTGGCAGACAGCTGAGTGTATCTGCCTGGGAGAATACTGGAGAAGACCCTGCTAGGGGCACACCTCTTTGCTTGGCCAAACCTGGCCTATCTTCCTGGTTTTATCTTAGGGGTCATTTACTATAGGAGGCCCGCTCTGAAGTGCCCCAAGGCAGGGTGAGGTGATTCTCCCACATGCCCCCCTAGCACCTGCCTACACCCTGACTTTTGCCCTGATCACTCTTTGCCAGCTTACTTGGCTGTCACCGCCCTCAGGCTGCCCGTCTGCGTAGCAATTGTGACTTCCTTCCCTTCTGCCCCAGGGCCTAGTACCCTGCCTGGTGCACTGTGAGGGGTGTCAGGGAAGGCTTCCCATATGATATAACTTCTGAGCTGTCTTCAAGAATGAGTCAGATCTCCTGGGGGAAGGAGAATTCTAGAAAGAGGCACCGGCCTGAGCATGGAGAGGGCCATGGTTAGACATGAGCCTGAGGGTCCCTCAAACTGTGTACTGCACCTGAGGACCGCTCTGCCCTCCTCCAGCCCCACCCCTGCCGCAGAGGTGAGAAGACGGTGGGACCAGGGGACATTCTCATGCAAACTTCACACTTCCCAGACCACTCTGGGTTTTGCGAGCCCAGAGTTCCCTGCTCAAGTGACCCTGAGTCTGCTTCCTGGGCCTGGGTTCTGCCTTCCAGGCTCAGACCGTGCTGCTGCAGCACAAACCTCCAGGCTCAACACCCACTGTTTTGGATTGTATGGGTGGCCAGCTTGGGTGTGAGTGCTGGGCTGCCCGTACACACACACACACACACACACACACACACACACACACACACACGAGGCCCTGTGGTGCAGGACGAATCTGTGGGTGGATAAAGAAGGGGCAGAGCAAGGGCTGGGGGTCAAGGGCTGGCGTTCCCCACATGCCACATTGCAGGGCGAACCCCAAGAAGTTTGATGGGTTCCAAGTACAAACTTGGTCTTCCTCGTCTTCATAAATGTATTTGTCAAGGTAGGAAAAAATTTTTTTTCTAACTCACGAGAATGGCTGTAGTGAGAAGGATGAACAAGAAGTGCTGGTGAGAATGTGGAGAGATCAGAACCCTCGTGTGCTGCTGGCAGAACGTGAAAGGGGGCAGCCGCTGTGGAAGAGAACAGTCACCATATGACCCAGCAGTCCCACTCCTCGGGACATACCCAGGAAAGCTGCAGACACACGTCCACACAAATGTTCACAGCAGTATTATTCATAATAGACCAAAGGAGGAAACAATGAAAATGTCCATCAGCTGGTGAATGGATAAGTAAAATGTGCTGTATGCATATGAGGGAGTATTGCGCAGCTGTAAAAAGAAATGATGCACTTATGCATGACACAACATGGATGAGTCTTAAAAACGTCATGCTAAATGTAAAAACCTGGTCACTGAAGGCCACAGATAGTATGATTCCATCCACGTGACAGGTCTAGAGCGGGCGAGTCCATCCAGGCATGAACATTAGTAGTTGTAAGGGGCTGGAGGTGGGGGAGGGAATGGGTAGAGATGTTAAAAGGTGTGGGGTTTCTTCTGGGGTGATGAGAATCTTCTGGAAGTAGATAATGGTGATGGTTGCACAACTCCGAGAACATACTAAAGAACACTGAGTTGTACTCTTCAAAATGATTTTCATGATGTGTGAGTTACATCCCAAATTAAAAAGGAGAAAATATTTATTGGACAGTTAGTTTGATTTAAACGGTTTAATATTTAATATATTTTTAAATATGACTCTATTTTTAAAGATTTTATTGATTTATTTTTTAGAGAGGGGAAAGGAAGGAGAGAGGGAGAGAAACATCAGTGTGTGGTTGTGTCTTGTGAGCCTCCTACTGGGGACCTGGCCTGCAACCCAGGCATGTGCCCTGACGGGGAATCGCAGCGGTGACCCCCTGGTTCGCAGACCCACGCTCAATCCACTGAGCCACACCAGCCAGAGCCTATATTTAATATTTTTTTAAAAATAAAATGTTTACTATTTAGGCACGTGGTACATGGGCCTCCATTTATCCTCTTACCCCGAGGCCTTGCAGGGTTACTGGCTGAGCCTGAGCGCAGAGGTGTGAAGTGGCTGCTGATGCTTTGTCAGCTTTGAGTTTCTCAGTGAACCTGAGATTGACATTTGGGGTGGAGAGTGGTAGGGAATGTGCTGGACGGCTTACACCACGGAGGAGGAGAGCTGACGTTACTGGGAGGTCTCTGTTGTAGGCAGGCTTGGAGAAAACCAGAGCTGGCGTTTTCAGAGAAAGCACTCCGGTGGCTGGTGGGGAGGGCAGATCCGAGTGTGAGAGGTCTGGGTCAGGGAGATGTGGGCTGCTGTGCTGGGTCCTCGGTGTTTTCTCCAATAAGCATGCTCGCCGCAAACACCTGTGCTGCAGGTGTTTCCACAGTGGGGCTGTTAGTAATCGACCAAGGCAATGTTGCCATAAAAGAGAAAAATCACGAAAAAGAAAAGGAACACATTAAAAAGGACCTAATGAAATGGGAAATTTTAATAACAAAATTAAAAAGACTTAATTGTCAAAAATGAAAACACATCATCTTCAGAGTCTTTTATTTTTTTATTTTTATTTTTTAAGATTTTATTTATTTATTTTTAGAGAGGGAAGGGAGGGAGAGAGAGAGAGAGAGAAACATCAGTGTGCGGTTGCTGGGAGACATGGCCTGCAACCTAGGCATGTGCCCTGACTGGGAATCGAACCTGCGATGCCTGGTTCGCAGCCCGCGCTCAGTCCACTGAGCTACACCAGCCAGGGCCAGAGTCTTTTATTCATAGCATTATACAGTTTTTTGGGGGCTTGTTTTATCTCCTTGTTCAATATAGCCTTTTTCCTTTTTCTGCTACAATTTCTTCCTTCATTAAGAAAGGTATCAGGCCCTGGCCAGTGTGGTTTAGTTGGTGGAAGCGTTGTTTGTACACCAAAAGGTTGGGTGTTTGATTCCTGCTCAAGGCACATACCTAGGTTGCAGGTTTGATCCCCGGGTGCATAGGGGAGGCAACCAATCGATGTCTCTCTCTCTCTCTTGCCCCGTCCCCCTTCCTTTCGCTCTGAAATCAATACACACATCCAGAAAATAAATAAAATTCCCCTCCCCCCCAAACTAGAAGTACCAGTTTCTAACTGAAGAATTGATCATTGATTCTCTGAAGACTGAACTAGGGGCTGCCTCCTTTATGTTTGCCACGGCTCAGCAGACTTTTGATTTTGATGTGCGGGAGGGACCCTTGCCGGAGGATGTGCAAACTGATGCGGGACTGTTTTTCAGTACAGTACCCAATCTGGCTTTGCAACCTGGCTTTGCACAGAGTTGTTATCATCCACTGTTTCAAGACCACTACGTTCATTTGTCACTGTACAGACCGTCGTCAGGGCTAGAACTCATACATAATATAAAAATGGGAGTAATTGTTGGAAGTTTGTCAATGAAGAAATGCAACCAAACTGACAACTAGCTTAAATACGTTGTCTGCCAAATGTAAACCAAGCGGTCCACCGGTTATTTTATGTTTTACAGCGAAATTGCCTTGCGCCAATTGGTTGTGTAGGGACAAAGCTGCGGCAAAGACGTTTCCAGCAAACGCTCACGGCAGCGGAAATGCAGGACGCACTCGTCCAGGAGAGAGGGGGTTCAGGCCGGGCCTGTGGCAGCCACAGCATAGGGGAGGCAGAAGGAGAGGGCGGGTAAGAGAGGTGTTTTGCTGATAAACTCAGTGGGATTTGGGCATAAACTGGGTCTGCGAATAAGAAAGTGTGGAAGATGGCGATGGCGGTGCCACCAGTGAGGCTGATTTGGGACGTGCAGAGGCAGATGAGCTGTTGAACTGGAGGTGCAGATGAGGCAACGGGCAGAGGCAGTTAGAAAGGAGAGGTCCAGCCTGAAGGCCGAAGTGGCAGGGTCCCCGGCTAATAAAGCTGAAGCCGTGAGAGTGGATGAAATCTTACGGTGTTTAGGGGGAGGATGGGGGTCGATGCCCTGGGAGACACCAACATCATGTGGATCAGGAAAGGAGAGAAGCGGCAGGACGCTGCAGAGACCACGGAGGGAGAACAGTCCACGCAGTGATCGTGGAGGATTGGGTCGTGGCCTGGGTTTAGCGACAACAAAGATGCATAACCTTTGCTGGTAATTTCCATGGCGGGGGCGGGGGGAGAGGCGCCTGCTCTCACTGGGCCGGGGAACAAGTGTGAGGCCGGGAAGTGGAGGCAGAGAGCAAAGCTGACAGCGAAGGAGGTTGACTCTGAATGACAAGGCGAAAGGGTGGGGTCAATGAAGGGCTTTTTCTAAGGCAGAAGTGATGTTTAAGTCATCATCTTTTTATTTCTTTTTTTTTAAATATTTTATTTATTTATTTTTAGAGAGGGAAGGGAGGGAGAGAGAGAGAGAGAGAGAGAAACATCAGTGTGCGGTTGCTGGGGGACATGGCCTGCAACCTAGGCATGTGCCCTGACTGGGAATCGAACCTGCGATGCCTGGTTCGCAGCCCTTGCTCAATCCACTGAGCTACACCAGCCAGGGCATTATTTCTTTATATGCTATTTTAATGAAAATGTTACATATAAGCAGTAAAAACTAAAACCCTACAGCAAAGGTATACAATGAAAAGTAAAATTCTGAACCTTTCATCTCTGACCACAGGTTCCTGTCTCTAAAAGTAACAATTATGATCAATTTTTTATGTGTCTTTCAAAAAAACATTTCATACATACAGAAATCTCTCTCTCTCTCTTTTTTTAAATATAGGAGCAATTGGCTGAGTCTAAATACTGATGGACCACTGGCTGGTGTGGCTCAGTGGACTGAGTACCAAACTGTGAACCAAAGGTTGCTGGTTTGATTTCCAGTCAGGGCACATCCCTGGGTTGTGGGCCAGGTCCCCAGTAGGGGGCATGTGAAAGGTAACCACACATTAATGTTTTTTTCCCTCTCTTTCTCTGTCCCTTCCCTTCTGTCTAAAAACAAGGACTGCTGGAAA
>PVIA01014273.1:0-27926 GCA_004024845.1 Tonatia bakeri
TAATGCAGTGTCTTTGACTATACCCTGCTTCTTTCTTTGTTTTGTTGTTTAGGTTCCTGTTAAAGGTGAAATCATATGGTATTTATCTTTCACTGCCTGGCTTATTTCGCTTAGCATAATGCTTTCCAGTTGCATCCATGATGTTGCAAAGGGTAGGAGGTCCTTCTTTCTTTCTGCTGCATAGAATTCCATTGTGTAAGCTTACAACTAATTTCTAAAGTTAAACTGGAATTAGTTATTTGAAAAACTTGCACTCTACCCATATTTAAAAGTATAGTTTGTAATCAGATGACAATTTTTTAAAAATTCTCAGACTCCAAGAGAGTTTTAAAAGTCTAACCATTCTCATACTCATTTGAGATAATCAAAAGAATAATATGCTTATTATTTAGGAGACAATATAAATGTTTATGTATAAAATTTCAAATAATTCAAATCTTGAGTATTCTAAATTCTTGGGAATATTTTTACATTGGTCCCTTTCATTAAAATTTACTAATCATTATCAAGATTTTTTCAGGGGCATCTGAGGCCTTACAAATATCTCATGCAGCATATATTTAGATGCTACATGAATACGTAAGGTAAAAACCTATAAAAGAACCACTTTTTCTTGGAATTTTTCCAGTGGGAACAGCTACAAAGAAAGAATTTTAGCAAGTGATCAGGGAGAATACATGTTCACATCTTTTCTGTACAAGGAGTTTGCTCTGAAATCTTGAGAAATGGTTCCCCCCCAAAAAAGAACATTTAGGTCTATTGTTATTCAAGAATCTATAAGAAAATCATAAATGTCTCATTTCAGTAACACTTAAGTTTTGCCCTCCAAAAGGATCAAACATATCTGTTACAGAGAGTCATGCAGTCATTTATGAATCTTTGAACATGTGTGTTTAATGGAAAAAATAGTAGACCATTCGTGGATGTATAGCGGTGCTATATATTAAATCAATGAATTTTTCAAAGTAGGCCCAGGACCCTTTCTAGTTTCAACTGGTAGAGAGGTCAATGTCTCCACCAGAATTCTGACACAGAACCTGATACAGTGAGAGCAATTTTCACAGCTTGCTTCAATATGGCTGCCTGGTCTACCTCAGCCTCAGCTATCTGGTTCACAGGCTATGTTTAGATAATTAGCCCACACCAGATCTGATGGGCATGAATGCTGGTCTACTTGGAGGCTAATGGATATTCTGTCCTCTCTTAAGGAAGAAGGGAAAATGCTGAGTAACTCGTCAAAAATTTCTTGACAAATTTGAAGGTTAAGGAAAGAGTTTCCTTCTGAACAGAATATATGTCAATTATAGAATATCCCCAGACTGCATCTAAGCCTGCTGGTTAGTTTTCAATTTCCTTCCCTTAAAAGAGACAAGATGAAATGGAGAAGAAAGGAGGAGGCTGACTCTAAAACTGTCAAGGAAGTGTAAAGAAACTAAAATCACAGTACAGTTTTTATTTCTTTCTTTTTCTTTAAATGAGCAAGCATATGACACTGTGTAAAGAGGCCTACATACAATTCCTGGCCCTTCTTATCTCTAGTTAGAATTCTATTATGCAATGGGAGACACTCAAGTATCGAGAGACAAACACAGTCAAGGTCACATTGTGTTGGATGCATGATGCAAGATGCTGGGATGGCATTCCAATGAGAGTGACATTTTTAGTTATCTCTGCATAATGTACAACTGGTTTCTTCAGGCCTGTGCATCCTGGTACATAAAATAGAGATACATTACATATTGTTGCCAAATAAACTACAGAACATCTGGTTGAATTTCAAGTTTAGATAAACAACAAATAATTTTTAATGTAAATGTATCTCGTGCAATATTTGGGACATACTGATGCTAAAGATTAGTCATTGTTTATCTGAAATTTTCTAATTTAACTAGTGTCTTACATTTTTATTTTCTAAATATAACAATACTACATTAGCAGAAAATTACTGTACTTCTTTGGTTCTGTCCTCAGCAGTTACCAAATAATCTCTAATCTCTCTTTAAAACATTGGAAGAATAACCCATAAAGAAAGAATTGTCTTTTCAACAAATGGTACTGGAACAAACAGATATCTACATGAAAAAGAATAAAGTAGGATCCCTGTCTCACAAAACTTAACTAAAAATGAAATATAGACTTAAATGTGAGTTAGAACAAAAATCTCTTAGAAGAATACAAAGGGATAAATCTTCTAACCTTGGGTTGTGAAACCAAACACAACTGAAAAAGGAAAAAAACAGAAAAATTAGATTTCATCAAAATAAAAATTCATACTCCAAAATATAGCAAAAAAGTGAAAAGCTACTGATAGATTGAGAGGAAATATTGCATATTACATATATGATTTAAAAACTTAATCCAGAATAAATAACCAATAACAACAAAAAATACAAATAACCCAAATTTAAAGATGGACAAAAGATTTGAAAAGACATTTCTCCAAAGAATATATGCACATGGCCATAATCCCATGAAAAGATGCTCAACATCGTTAGTGATTAGGTAAATGAAAACCCAAACCACAATGAGATACTACTTCACAACCACTAGGATGGCTAAAATAAATGACAGACAATAATAAATATTCATGAGAATGTGGAAAAATTGGAGAGTTAGTCTTTGCTAGTGGTAATATAAAACAGTGCAGCCACCTTGGAAAATGTTTCTTTCAGAATGTTAAACGCACAGTTACCATATGATCCAGCAATTCTTCTTAGGTATATATCCAGAGAACTGAAAGCAGGCTTACACAGAAACTTGTACATGAATGTTCATACAGCATTGTTTACAACAGCCAAAAAGTCGGAGCATCCAAAATGTTCATCAACTTATGAATAGATAAATACAGTGTGGTTTATCCATATGGTGAAATACTATTTGGCAACAAAAAGGAACGAAGTATTGATATAGGCTACAACATGGATGAGCCTTAAAAACATCATGTTAAATGAGACAAGCATGGGACAGAAGACTATATACTGGGATTCCATTTATATGAAAGACAGAATGTATATTGGTGGATCCCAGGGGGTAAGGGTAGGGAGAAATAAGAAATGAGTGCAAATGATATGGGTCTCCTTCTGGAGTGATGGAAATGTTCTCACGTTAGATAAGGATGAGAGCTGCACAACTCTATGATTATAGTAAAAACCACTGAATTGTATACATTTTAATGGTGAATTTTATGGTATGAAACATATATCAATAAAGTTATAGAAAATATAAATTTTATATAAAATATATATGTTGTAGAAAATATGTAATATAAAATATATATTTTATAAATATATATTATAAAATATAAAATATGTAGTATTTTTATTGTGAGGAGAAACACAAAAAGAATAAACCAGAAACTAATAAAATTATAAACCACAAATGGTGAGAGGAAATAGGGTGAAAAGGATGGGAAAGAGCATGAGATTTCTCTGAGTATAACTTAAATAATGTTTTGACTTTTGACGATGTTAATGTTCTATATATTCAAAAATAAAATTAAATAGTAAGAGTAGGAAAATATGAAAATTGAATACAAAGAGATAAAATTAACCTTATTATATCAATTTTATAATAAAACTATTCAAAAGAAAAGAAGAATTCATCCAAATAACTACTCCGACCATAGATATAGAATGAAGGGAAGCACAAAAAAGTTGATGCCTATGAGAACCAAAATATGCACTGTGGGAGAAGGGACATATAAAATTGAACCATATTAACTGCTGACAGTCTTGTTTAATCCCAAGAAAATAAATTTTATATTATTCATTCTAACATGAATATGAATTGAGAGAAAGAAACCAGTGCTACTGGATTGGAATTAGTATGACATAATTTTTAAAGCTCGTATTTTCTAACTGTTCATTGGATAAAACTAGAAACAATGGTACTCCGGTAGCAATGAACACACATATCTTTGGTTTCTAAGTGCCATTTCTTCCTACAGGAGCCAAAACTTTTAAGAGAAATCACTGATTCTAGATCTATTGGAGGAAAGGTTCTATGCTCACTTGGAGCATCTTACAGTGCCAGAAAATAAGGAAGTACTCATCACTTCCCGAGGATATTCCAAAAGGACATGAGAACCATCTTAAACTGGCTCACATTAGCCAAACATGGGACAATCCAAGCATCAAAAAGAATGATGATGATAATAGATCATTATAGTACATTGAATTAAAAGAATAAGATAAAAGGATAGTGGGGACAGGGGAAGGTAAACTCTGTATGGTTTTTTTTCATTTTCATTTACGCACTTATTTATTTATTTTAGAGAGAGGGGAAGGAAGGGACTAGGAGGGGAAAAGAAACATCTATGTGAGAGATAAGCATAGATTGGCTGTCTTCTGTACACACCCAGACTGGAGACCAAACCTGCAGCCTGGGCATGTGCCCTGACAAGGAATTGAACTGGCAAACTTTCAGTTTGCAGGATGATTGATGCCCAACTGAGCCACACTGGCCTGGGCTAAACTCTTCTTTATAGAAGAATACCAATTAGGGATGGGGGGAGTTGGAGATGGGTATGAGGGGGATAAATGGTGACGGATGGAGACTTGAGGTGGTAAAACACAATACAGTGTACAGATGACATGTGGTATTGTGAGCCTGAAGCCTATATAATTTTGTTAACCAGTGTCACCTCAATACATTCAATAAAAAGGAAAAACAAAAATAAAATAAAAAAGAATATCAGTTAATAAATGTAGAAGCCATGACAATTGAGAAATTACCATTTTGCAACCACCACTGTAATTTAGACCAGGATCATCGTGAGTGGATGCCAGAGCCATAGGGTGGAAGTTTGTTGGGTGTGTTGAATAGAGTTAACATAGAAGGCCTAAGGCTATTATCATTAGAAAAGACTTGGCCCTTGGCTGGCATCTGGGAATTTGGAATTGAGGAGGGTTCCCATTGTTCCCAGAATGGATCAGTTATGCTGAACACTTGCTTTCCTTCTGGGAGTCTGGAATTTTGGAACATGCCACACAGAAGTTACCTCTACGACCTGCGCCCAATGAAAACCTTGTGCACTGAGTCTTTAAGAACTTCCCTGGTAGATGCTTTTTCACTTGTGTTGTTATAACTCATTGCTGGGAGGAGACCCTTAGAAACTTGTACCTGTTTCCTTAGGATCTTGCCCCATGTACATTTCCATTACTGATTTTGCTGTGTATATTTTTGTAGAATCTTGCAAGTCCTCTTAGCAAAACATCAAAACTGGAGGAAGTTCTGTGGACCCCTGACACACTAAGGAGTAAGAATTCACACAATCTCAAAGCATCACCAAACTGATTATTTCCTGGCTCTGTATGAGCTTTGGTGATTTTTGAATCTGCTCCTATCCAGTGGTTCATTCCTTAGTCTTAGTAGTTTCCTTACAGAAATACACAGATTAAGACTCAGTTGACGTCTCAAGGGAAATCCTCTGCAGTTCTCAGAAACTTGCTTTCTGTGCAGCCCTCTTGCTGGTTGCTCAGAAAATCCTAGCCTCCTAAACTTGGAACTCTGCTTTCTCAATGCAGGGAGGCCTTCAGGCTATGTGTGGATTCCTTCTCCCTTTGCCATGTCCTTGAAACTCTCCCCAGGCAGTGAGCTGGGGCATTCATAGGGATCACCTCCTTTGTTCACCTTTCTCAGGGATTGTCCTTTTATTCTACCTATGAATACTGTCCAATATTAAAACTGTTATTTTTATTTTGTCCAATTTGGCAGTTGTTTAAGGTGAGAGAGAATATTTGATTCTTGTTATTCTATAATGACTGGAAATGGAAGTCTTTGTTAATATTATTTCTATTATACAATGAGAAAATAGTTAAGAAATTTTGGAAATTATTTAAGCATGAAGAAATTAAAAGCAAAATACCCATTGATAATTAGCCAATCCATGAAATTTTTATTAGTTTTTTTTGCAGGTATTGTATTTTCTATGATTAGCTTGCTTAATTAAAGAAAAAACAAATAAATATGGTATTTAAAATACAATTTAATACTTTTTTAAAATTTAATATTATGCCCCGGCTGGTGTGGCTCAGTGGCTTAAGCACCGGACTGCAAAGCAAAGGGTTGCCAGTTCAATTCCCAGTCAAGGCACATGCCCAAATTGCAGGCCAGGTCCCTCTTAGGGGGTGAGCAAAAGGCAACCACACATTAATGTTTCTCTCCCTTTCTTTCTCCTTTGCTTCCCCTCTCTCTAAAAATAAATAAATAAAATCTTAAAAAAATAAATGTAATATTATATCATAATCATTTCTATGTTCTTTCTTAGAATCATTTATAAATCTGGGACAATATCCCAATGTATAGATATGTGTACTATGGACTATTCAACCTTCTCTCTGTAGATAGACATTTAGTTGGTTCTCAGGTTTTGCTATTATAAATAATGAATATTTTTCAAATGGAGGCCTGGCTGGGGTTTATGTGGATGCAACCTTTTGTACTCATTCATGGCTGTGGTCAGTCTTTTATGTGGGAGTTGTACTAAAATAAGAGGAAATCACATGGGGCTAGAAAAAATGAATATTTTTATACAGATGTTTTTGTTTAAATTTGAATACTTTGCTTAGGCATGCTTACTGGGAATAAGTATTTTTAGGTACTCAAGGTGTACCAAGGTGATTTCCAAAGGACTATACCATTTAAAATATTAGATTCACCAACTCCACATACAATTATGAAGTACTCACTGTGTTCTACTCATTGTGCAGGTTCTGATGATGTAAGACAATCAAGACCCTGACTCCAAGTTTTAGGAATTGTAGCCTAGTTGTGGAGATAAACATGTTAATAGAAAAGTGCTGTAAAGCATTATGGGGGTTCTGTACTAACATGAACAGCATGCAGTGAGTTGCTTTGAACAGAGAAATGTTTCTACTCTGTCACCTTACACAGAGTAATATAAAGTGAGCATTTAATAAATAGTTGTTGAAAGAGAGAGAGAGAACAGTTAAAGGAGTTCAATCCACGTGGTGATTTGCTTGGAAAAAGTTTCTCAGAAGATAATGTGATTTGTAATTAGCATATCAATTATTCATTGAAGACAGCCCAGAAATAAATTGACACATTTATGGTCAATTAATATTTGACAGAGACAAGCACATTCCAGGGGGTAAAGACAATCTATTCAATAGACAGTGTTGGGAAAATCAGACACATACATGCAAAAAAAAAAAAAAAAAAAAAAAAAAAAAAAAAAAAAAAAAAAAAAAAAAAAAAAAAAAAAAAAAAAGAAAGAAAGAAACTACATCATCTACTTACACCATACACAAAAATAAACTCAAAATGGATTAAAGACTTGAATATACACTCAAAACCATAAAAATCCTAGAAGAAAACAGGCAGTAAAATACTGGACATTTCTTATAGCAATATTTTTTCTGATATATGTCCTCAGGCAAAAGAAACAAAAAAATAAACAAATGGGACTACATCAAACTAAAAAGTTTTTGCACAGAAAGGAAATCATCAACAAAATGAAAAGACAACCTACTGAATGGGGGAACATATTTGCCAGTGGTATTGCCAATACATCTGATAAGGGGTTAATATCCAAAATTCATAAATAACTTATATAACTCAATAACTCAATCCAATTAAAAAATGGGCAATGGACCTGAATAGACACATCTCCAAGGAGGACATACAGAGGGCCAATAGACATATGAAAAAATGCTCAACATCACTAATCATCAGAGAAATGCAAACTAAAACCACAGTGAGATATCACCTTATACCTGTCAGAATGGCTATCATCAATAAATCAACAAACAACAGAGTTGGTGAGGATGTGGAGAAAAGGGAACACTGGTGCACTGTTGGTAGGAATGCAGATTGGTGCAGCCACTGTGGAAAGCAATATAGAGTTTCCTTAAAAAATTAAAAATGGAACTGCCTTATGACCCAGTGATTTCATTGCTAGGAATATACCCGAGAAACCTAAAAGACTATTTCAAGAGAATATATGCATCCACATGTTCATGGTAGCATTATTTACAATAGCCAAGCTTTGGAAGCAACCCGAGTGCCCATCAGTAGATGAGTGGATAAAAAAACTGTGGTACATTTACACAATGCAGTACTACACAGCTATAAAAAGAAAGAAAATATTTCCTTTTGCAATAACACAGTAGACCTGGAGATTAATGCTAAGTGAAATGAGCCAATCAGAGAAAGACAAGTAGCATGTAATTTCACTTATATGTGGAATCAAATGAATAAAATAAACTAACAAACAAAAAGGAAAAAGATTCATAGATACAGAGCACAGACTGGCAACTGTTAGAGGGGAGTGGGGTTAGAGGGCTGGGTAAAAAAGGTTGAAGGGATTAAGCAAAAACAAACAAACAAAAACCTCATAGACACAGACAGCACTGTGCTAATTACCAGGAGAAAAGTGAGTGGAGGGAGGTAGAAGAGAGTGAATGGGGGTTAAGTGGTGATGCAAGGAGACTTGACTTTGCATGGTGAACACACACTACAATACACAGATGACGTATTATAGAATTGTACACTTGGAACCTATATAGCTCTACTAACCAATATTATCCTAATAAATGCAATGAAAATAATGTTTTAATTATTCATTTATACATTCATTTAACAGTATGTTTTGGCAGTGTGCCAGGGACAGTGCTAAGCGCTAAGGACATCATCGGTACTATTTCTGTGGAATTTGCAGCCTGACAAGGAAGACAGATAATAAACAAGTAATTAAAATAATGGAGGACATGGGTAGTCCAAGAGTACATAATAGGAGTGAGTCACTTAGTCTGGGGGTCAGTGGAGGTTTCCTGTGGGGAGTGACAGTTACGGCATGACTTGAAGGGTAAGTAAAAGTTAGTTAGAAATAAGGAGAAAGTGAAAAATGGTTCCAGGCAGAGGCAGTCAAATCATTCATCTATATGCAAATAAATGCTTTTCTAATGTTTGAAGTGGCTTAAAGACAGTTTATTTGCTTAGATAGTTTCACATGCCTGCACCCAGCGATGTGGTTTAAATGGTTCTTGGCTTTCTAAACCTTTTCTTTTATGAATAGTACAAAGGAAAACTTCACTCTAGATCCTATCCTTATTCAAATTTAATGGAATCTTAATCCAAAGGGTTTAACTGTGTTGTTTTAAAACTATCCTGTTTGATAAGCAATGCCATATCCCTTCTATAGCAGAGGAAACTGAGCCATAAGCCACGACGTACAGGTGGTACATCGAAAAACTGTCAGCCCAAGTCACGCGTTTCTCAGCCTGTCTGACTCCACCATGGGACCATCCCAGTAAGTTCAGACTGCTGGTTAAGATGACCACAAAAGGAATACAGTATATATAATATATAAAAGATTTATCTATATAAATTTATATATTTATGTAAACTCTACCTTTCTTATAACTTAGAAATCACATATGAACTAATGCTGTGGACCAGGGCCTGGAGTTTATTCAAAAAAGTGCAATATTGTTTAAAATGTTGTCTTCATTTATATGGAACTGAGGGGGAATGAAGTGCTTACAGAGGTACAGCAGCAGTAATGCCTGCTCGAGTGTGTTTGGTAGGGCAATAACATGGGTGTAATAATTTATGGTTTTAATTCGAACATTTCACCTAAAATGGCATATGGTGTTCTTGAGTGTGATATTCTTATGTTACAGAATTACATGCTTGATTTTGTAATAAAAGATTTTGTGATAAAAAGGGGTATTATTTGTGCCAGACCCTATATATTTCCATATAACTGAAATTCACCTCTAAGCACAACACTTTTTACAAATGCAAATGTTCACAAACATAAATAATTCTAAAATAAATTGCAGCTCTCTGCATATCTTAAACAGTGCTTCTAACAACCCTTTATTGTGACTGGTCAGTCTGTGAACATTGACTGTTTTCTATCATTTCTTGGTCATTATTTATTGTACATGTATCTGGTTCTAAGCTAGGAACTAGGGATAAATTAAACAAAACCCCTAACAGATAGAGATTTTATGTTTAGAAGGTAAAAACATACCTAAGCAACTAAGGTCAGTGATGCCCAATAAATGTGCTGTTGTGGGAAGTCAATGCAGAGGCTGTTCCATGCAAGTGCAGGTGGGAATCCCAGATAAGATGATGATGTAGTGGACCTGGATGGTACAGGGAGAAAGGTGGGATTGGTGGCAGCATGGTAGTGGATGGCAGGGTGCTGTTTCTCAGGTTGAGAGGGAGAAGCTTCCCAGCCAACAAGGTAGCATGAACAAAGCATCAAGTGTGTTCAGAGGACTGGGAGGGTGCCAGGGTGTGAATAGTGCAGGAGGAGTGGCAGAGATGACCTGGGAGGGCAAACTGGGTCCAGCTGAGGAAGGGCGTTGGGTGCCTTTTGATCATTCATTTAACAAATGTGAATTGAGCATCTCCTATGTACTAGGCAATGTCTCTACCAGCCCCAGCCTCCCCTGAGAAGTGACAACTTCTGTTGACTGTGGGCTCAGAGACTAGTGTCCATAAATGTGTTGTTAGTGTCCATAAGCTGAGTGAGGCCCTGGAGGCGTGACTGATCATGCAGACTGCTGGACATTGAGACTGCTCTTTATGCCGCTCAGAACACTTGCCCCAGGCTGCTAGTTCTTATGTGTCTTCCCATGTACTGAAGGACCCTGCAGACACATGAGACCTTGCTCTCCATACTGGTGGTGGGGCCATGCTAGTAGCTCTGCTGAATACAGCAGAGGACACTGGCTTATGCTGCAGCATTACCCTAAGAAGAATGTCCTGTAAGCAGAGGGCGTCGGGAACCAAACTGTGAGCCAAGAGATTGTGGAATTCACTCCTGGAGATGCCTGAGATGAGAGACGTTCTTCCAAGCTGGCTTACACACTGAAGTCTCACATCATAAGAGACGGGATGGCCCACCCAGTGCCCCCACCCCAACCCCCTGTGAGTTCATGCTGTCTTCTGCCTTTGAGGGGAGATTGTAGCACATATGTCCACAATGCATTACATCATCTCCCAAAGGCAAGGGCCACTCATGAGTGTTTGCTGGCTATAACCTCAGGACAGAACTTGGTGTTCTTGATATAGAACATCTGTCTTGCAAGGCACAGTTGGGAAAGAATGAAGGATTTTCTGGGAGCCCGACTGGCTCCCTGAGCAAAGGCCAGAAGGCGTTTGGTGAAGTAGTGAGAAGGCTGTGATATGTAAACACGATGGGCGTGCTGCTCAGGAGTGACTGACTGGGAGTCTGCAGACATGGATCACAGTGTCTTTTCTCCTCAGGCACGGGGAGGGAAATACATGTGTGCTTATTTGTTTGATTCAATGAGTAAACACACACACACACGCCTTATTCATACCCTCAAGTTATGAATAAGTACACATGGATACCATTCTTTTTCCCTTCACAGTTGTCATTGGTACAAAATTAACTCTTTGTATAGATAGTTTCCTTCCATCAAATGCTTGCCTGTCTTGAAATCAGTTTACCTTGAACTATTTTCTCAAGGACACTGCTAGCAACACAATAAGCAAGAGAGCCCCCTTTTCACTACCTGTATTTCTGTGGAGGTGGAGCAATTATGCGATACAGTCCTATTTTCTAAAAGCAAAAGGACACATGGGAATAGTATATTCCAATTAACCTGATGATATGCTTACAGGAAATAAGCCAGAGGATGAGAGCTAGAACTGAGACAAAAAGGTTAATAAAGAACTTAATGACCATTTGTCAGAAATTCTGTCCTGATTCCACTAAGTTTGGAAGATCCACTAGCTTTTGAGGCTCACTCACCAGCTGAAAAAAAGAGCAGAGGAATGACATGAGGAAAGTGGTTGAAAAGGTACTTCCTTCCTCCCTGGACCTCCTGATATAAATATCTGAATGTGCAGTGAATTTTCTCCCTTAAACTCCCCAATTGCAAGGTAGGCATGGCTTACTTGGGATACTGAAACACATACATGCTGCCTATGTGTATTCAAAAGTGTGTGTGAGGGATGTGGACAATCCAGTTGTCTCAGGACAGCTAGATCACACCTAGTCATCTTTCAGTACTTGACCCAAATGAAACCCATTCTTCTCTGAGAACTATTCTGTAACATGTAACAGTAAGAAATAATAGAGATTCCAAGTGCCCTTTACCTAAGTTTCTTTTAATGCTAACATCTCACAAAACTGTAGTACAAAATATCCTTTCTTTCATTTTCTTATCTCACTGCTCTGTCTATGCCTTGTAGCATAAACTGAGTAAGAGTAAAGGGTCTTTTTTGCTATTTTCGTAGTCTTAGAAGAGTATTCACTCTTTCACACTAAGCACAATATTAACTTTAGGCTTTCTGTAGAAACCCTCTATAAGATTGAGGAAGACTCCGAGTGCTTTTATGATAAATGGATATTTAATTTGGTGAAATGCTATTCTTCATGAACTGATATAATCATGTGATTTTTTTCCTTCAGTCTATTAAATGGTGGATTACATTGATTGATTTGATTTTTAAATATTGAAACATACTTGCATTCTTGTCATAACATGTATGTTTTATATGTTGCTGAATTCTGTTTACTTACATTTTATGAAAGATTTTTACATCCTTAATTATCAGGGGTATTGTTCTTTAGTTTTCTTTCTTTCTTTTTTTTTTTTGTATTGTCTTTATTTGGTCTCTATTACCAGGGTAATACTAGCTTCACAAAAGAAATTGGTAAGTTGTCTTTTCTTCTTTATTTTCTGGGAAAAGATTCTGAAGAATCAGTGTTAATTTTACTTTAAACATTTAAGAGAATCCTTTTAATTATATTTTATTGATTATGCTATTACAATTGTCCTGATTTTCCCCCCTTTGTTCCCCTCTATTCAACACTCCCTACTCCCACAGGCAATCCCTACACCATTATTCATGTCCATGAGTCATGTGTATAAGTTCTTTGGCTATTACATTTCCTATGCTGTACCTTACACCCTTCTGGCTGTTTTGTAACTACCTATGTGTATTTCTTAATCCCCTTACCTCTTCACCCATTCTTCCATTTTCCTCTCCCATCTGACAACCATCAAAACCTTTTTCATATCTATGATTCTGGCTGTTCCACTTTGCTTAGTTTGTTTTTTAGATTCAATTGTTGAGATATATTTATTGCCATTTTAATATTCATTGTTTTGACTTTTTTTCCTTAAATAAGTCCCTTTGACATTTCATTTAATAATGGTTTGGTAATGAATTCCTTTAGTTTTTTCTTGTTTGGGAAGCACTTAATCTGCCCTCCCCTTCTAAATGATAGCTTTGTAGGGTAGAGCAATCTTGGTCGTAGGACATTGCTTTTCATGACTTTGAATACTTCCTGCCAATACCTTCTAGACTGCAAAGTTTCCTTTGAGAAATCTGCTGACAGTCTTATGGGAATGTCTCTGTAAGTAACTAACTGCTTTTCTCTTACTGTTTTTTAGATTCTGTTTTTATCTTTAACCCTTGGCGTTTTAATTATGATATGTCTTGGAGAGGGACTCTTTATATCCATGCTGTTTTGGACTCTCTGTTCTTCCTGGACTTGCATGCCTATTTCCTTCACCAAATTAGGGAAGTTTTCTTTCATTATTTTTTCAAGTAGATTTCCAATTTCTTGCTCTTTCTCTTCTCCCTCTGGCACCCCTACAATGTGAACGTCGGTATGCTTGAAGTTGTCTCAAAGGCTGCTTATACTATCCTCATTTTTTTGAATTCCTTTTTCTTCTTTTTTCTGATTGCTTGTTTTTTGCTTCCATATGTTCCAAAACACTGATTTGATTCCTTATGTTCCAAAACATTGATTTGATTCATTCACTCTACTGTTGTTTCCCTGTAAATTGTTCTTTATTTCAATTGTGAATCCTCCATTTCTAACTGGATGTTTTTTATGCTGTTGAGGTCCTCACTAATTTCCTTACTTGTCATTATAACCAGTGTTTTAACTCTGCATCTGATAGATTGCTTATCTCCATTTTTAGTTCCTTTTCTGGAGTTTTGATCTGCTCTTTCATTTGAGCCATATTTGTTTGTCTCCTCATTTTGACAGCCTCCCTGTATTTGTTTCTATGTATTAGGTAGAACTGCCATGACTCCCTGTCTTGGTAGCATGGTCTAATGTAGTAAGGGTCCTATAGGGTTCAGTGGCACAGTCTCCCCTATCACCCAGGCTGGGTACTCCACATGCAATCTTTGTGTGGATTGTATATATCCTCCTCTTGTAGTTGAAACTTGATTGCTGTTGTGAGGTCAATAGGAGGAATTTATCAACGCCAGTCAACTTCAAGGACTGGCTGTGACCACTGATCACAAACCTCTGCCCTCTGTGGAAGGTCAGCTGTGCAGGGGCAGGGTGGTGGTACTTTGGCATGGTCTGTAGCTGTCCACTGGGTGTGTAGGCTCGGGGTTTCTCAAGTGGTGCAGGTCAAGGTCAGACCCCACTTCTGTTTTGCCCAGGGCCACCCTTCCTAGGCTGTAAGCAATCTAAGATGGTAGTTACTTGTGCTGGGCTTAGAGATTCCCAGCCAAAGCTAAACTGTGAATCTAGGCTGGCTGCTGCTAGTGCCATGCCTGGGGACACTTAGCAAGAGGAACACAGGCTGGGGGCTCACTGACATTGGTTATTGCTTGTTTGAGAGGATTTAGGAAGCTGTGAAGCATGAGCCAAGATCAGCTATTCATATGGAAAAGTCTCTGTTACCAGGTTGGGTGGTCCCATAAGTTGGGTAGGATGGAGTCTCAGGGGATCTCCAGGGCAGGGCAAACAGTTAGCCAGGTTGATGGAGTGTCAGATATGGCACCCACCTGCCAGCTCTGTGGGGAGAAGGTTCAGAAAAGGGGACAATGGCTTTTCTGTCTGGGAGAAAGCTGTCCCTCAGTTCTTGCCTTGATGCCAGACCCTTCATTTCCTCCCTGAATGTCACTGGTGCCTTTCAGGCTGGAGTTCAGAGGGAGTGAGTTTGAGTGGGTGAACCCATGTGTGGGTTAAGAGGAACTGTTTGGGACTCCAGAAGTTTCTTCTGCCTACTGAGTCCCTGCTGGATTTTGCAGCCAGAAGTTACAGGGACTTATCTTCCTGGCACTGGAACCCTGGGCTGGGAGACCTGGTATGAGGCTGGGACCCCTTGCTCCTGAGATATCTTTCCCAAATTTTTATCCACCACATGTGGATGTGTGACCAGCCCATTCTGCTTCTTTGTCCATCCTACCAGTCTGGATGGATGTGGTTTCTTTAATTCGTAGTTGTTAGACTTCCATTTAACTCAATTTCTGACAGTCCTCAGTTATGGTTGTTCTATAATTTATTTGTAATTTTGATGTGGTTCTGCGATAGGTGAGCTGTGTTTAGCTATGTCACCATCTAGACCCAGTTTAGTAGAATTCTTAAGTGAAACTATCTGGACCTGGAGATTACCTCTTGGCAATTTATAAATTATGAACTCAATATCTTGATGGTAATAGTGATGTTAAAATTATCTAGTTCATATTTCATATTTAACGAAGGTGGTAGTTTGTGTTGTTTGAGAAAATGGCCCATTTGTCTATGTTTTCAAATTTATGTGTTTAGAGTTGTTTGTGATATTCCTTTATCTATTTGATGTCTGCAGAGTCCGTAGTGATAGCCTTTGTTTTGCTACCAATATTGGTAATTTTTAGTTCACTGTTTTTTCTTTCTGTCTTGTTATAGACTTGTAAATTTTATTGATCTTTCAAAGGTCCAGCTCTTTGTTTTTTGTGGATTTTTCTGTATTGTTTTTCTGTTTCTAATTTCATGGATTAGTGCTTTTATCTTTATTATTTTCTTCCTTCTGCTTGTTTTGGGTTTATTTTTCTCTTATAGTTTTAGGTTTTGAGGTTGAATCTTGGAGTTTGTTTATATCCTTGATGGTTTTCTGTCTATTTGTTCTGTCAACTATTGAGACAAAGGAAGATGTTATGGTCTTCAAATATAATTGTGAATTTGTTTATTTCTCTTTTGTTTTTTGCTCACATATTTTGCAGCTTGTTTGGTGCATACACAGTTAGAATTTCTATGTCTTCTTGGTGGATTTACCCTTTTATCTTTATATAATGACTCCCTCTCTCTCTGATAATTGTCTTGCTCTGAAGTCTACTTTAGCTGATATTAACACAGCCACATCTGCTTTTCTTTGATATACTTTATTCCATTTCTCTGCTTTCACCCTGACTATATCAGTGTATTTGAAATGAAATTTTTTGTAGACAGCATAGAGTTGGGTCACATTTTTAAATTTGTTATACAGCAATAGATTCCTTATACAATTGATATAATATCAGTATTTCTGCCTTCCAAACCCAAAATAAAGTCACTGAGTCTGCGGAACTAGTAGGTGACCTTGAAGCATTTGCTTAGTGCATGTACTTCACTACAGCACATCTGCCAAATCTCTCTGGATCCCTCTCTTAACAAAACAGATATCTTCCCAAGGCCTCCCTGAGATGCATACTGAAAATGTTTTAGGTATAACATAGTTATATAATGTGGGTGGTTGGTCCAAGGGGCAACCTACCCAGAACTTCAGGTTCTCAATATTAGATTTTAAAGAGTTGTGGTTAAGGGTGGGGTATCCGGAGAGTTGGAAACTGTCTCTAATTCATTATCCTTCTTGCTTTATATGCAGGTGTTGAGCCTTATTGCCTTTAAGGATATTCTCATGTGAATGCTTCTTGGGTGATAAAAAGTGTTCTATGTTGATCTTCATTTTTTCTCAATACTCTCTTTTCTTAGTGACCTGTATGAATCCCTACCTGTCTTTTCACTTTCAAGGTTTTGGTTTGCCTTTTATACCCAGGCTACAGGCTCTCCCACAGACTTTTCTGGTTTTGAAAATCTTCAAAATGTTAACCTTCTGTCTTGTTATAGGTCTGTCTTCAAGCCTGAAGCATAAGATATGAGCTACAGTCATTTTTTTCTACCCCATTTAAGATTATAAAGACTTACCACACCTGAGGTTGGAAGAAAGGACACTAGTTGTTTTCAATCCAGGTAGAAAGGTATTGTCGTCTGTCTAACTTTTCCCCTTTAAATTTCCACTAAAAAATCAGATATCCTGCATGAATCATTTTTGAAATTTACTGTATTTTTAAAATGTGTAAGTCTCCTTCCTGAATTTCATTCCACCGTCCAGCAGTTTTCTACAGATTTAGCCTTGGGAGAGGCCATACCCATCCTAACCTTGACTCTTCTCAATTCCTGTTTTGTTTCCTTTGTAACAGAAAGTAGAAGCAATAGCAATTCAGCTTCACATAGCTTCATTCTCTCTCTCTTTTTGGTGCTTCTATTATATTATGTTCTTTGGTAGGTTTTATTAAATCACACTAGACAAAGCCTTGATTGTCACATTAATCTACACAGTGGTCAAGTAACAGTTTACTCTCATCTCCTGAAAAGGAGTTTTAATGATGAAGAGGGGGATGAATGAGAACATGACATGAACTCCCCCACACTGAGCTGCTGCAAAAGCAGAGACTCAGTGTGAGCCCTGATGACCTCAGAAAGACACAGCTCTTGGATTTGTAGCCTAGAGCCCGAAGTCCTGCTGTGCCCAGAAAATGTCCCATTTTGCTCATTTCACCCCTAGAGTGTAAGCTCCAAGTGAGTGGACAAATTCTTACCATTTCAAACCCTGAAATTGAGTTTTCCAAAAATTCTAGAAGCAGGGGAGGCAGAGATGGCAACAGAGCAAGGCTGGGAGAGCCTCAATGTCACCCTCTGGCTCTGTGGCCTTCAGAGCCTCTCTGCCTCCTGGAGCTCACCCTTAATATTGAACCCTAGAGCTTTGGGTCTTCATCTTCTCTAGAACTCTAGCCTCCCATGCCACGACCTCACACTCCTGGACTTCTGTAGTTGTGGGACTTGCCTCTTGGCTTGAATTCAACAAACTGTATTGAACATATGTTACTTGTTGGCCCACTACCCACTTCTCACTCAGACAAGGAGTTCTCTACTCATATATGATACATCTCCCAGGGATACTGTGAAGCCAAGTTGAGCTGAAAAGGTGTTCTTAATGATGGATGTAGAGGTGGAGATAATAGTGGTAGACATAGTGGCTGATAGGACTGAATAAAGAGCGACTAGTCACCAACCTTCAGAGGGAAAAGCCTTGGGCTCTCTAAACTTGTTAGCTTGGAACTAGGGGCACGGATACAAACTGTACATCTGGGTTTGTAGTATAGGAGACTAAATTTCCCAGGAAACCCAGCTCTAACACACGGTCACAGTTCTGTATCTATAGCTCTCTAGTAGTCATTAAAAAATGTTTCTGCTTATTCAGCAAGTCACATTTACTGGGGATTAGGAGAACCCATAAAATGTTGCACTCCATTCAAAGTCTTCTTTAGATAAACCCTCTGAAGCTTTGAAGTATCCATTTGCTAAGGGTTTTTCATTACCCCTTATCCTCTTGGCAAAATGCCTCTGTGCATGTGTGTGTCTGTGTGTGTATGCATGCATTTTTTAAGATCTTGATATATCTAAAGATCAACCCATACTGTGGAGGTGGATGGGGAATGTTTTTATTTTGGGATCAGTACTACAGTGTATCCAGGCATCCCATTTCTAGGTCTATCATTTTCTAAGAGTAGTATGCTGGGAAGGGCACTGGGCTGAGGTTTAGAGACCTGACTTCTTATAGTGGTCAGGCACTGACTGGTTACATGACCTTGGGCAAGTCACTCACCCTTTTAGGTCTTAGATTTCTCATGTATAAAGTTGAGGGGTATGTGTGTGTGTGTATATATATTCAAATGTACTGTTCCCTAGCTCCTACCAGCACCTGTAAACTGCCTTTGGGGGATGTTAGAGCTTTAAAAAAAATGAAACCAGAATTCATGTTCAACATGATCCATGGAAGGTTAACCAGCCTTGTTTTTGCGCTGTGTAAAATATGTATGTATGGGGAAAGAGAAAGAGAATAACTGAGTTCAGAAATTTATGTGAATATAAACTCAGAAGACTTTTTTTTTTAGAACTGAGAGTATGTTTAAAGATCATCAAATTCTGTACTTTTCAGACTCTTTATAATCAGCAGAATACTTTCTTCAATGAAATTTTATGTAAACTATGAACACATATAAAATACAAGAATAGAACTCCAACTATGGAAATCCAGCCCTATCCACTTCTTGGTTCTTCTCTGTCTACCTGCCTCTTGCCTGGACCTCAAAGGCTCTCCGTAGAACCCAGAGCTTCTGGGTCCCCAGCTAAATAGTTCATAGGGAAGCAAACTGAAGCTCAGAGAAGCAAGGACTTGCTTAGAGTCATACACTAACTGGTGGAAAAGCTGGGGTTTTGAATGCCTATCCAGGGATCTTTGAACACATCATATTATAATTCTTGTTATCACCATTGTAATAAATGATTAGGTACATAATTTAGAGTGTGCAAACACCACCATGAAGAAAAAGTCTCTGAAGATGGTGGGAGTTTTAAAAGTCAACACCAGTCAAAACAGCATCTGTGTTAAGATTTAGGAAATTCTGGGTTTATTATTCTCTGGCTCAATACACAGATCACTCTTTCTGTGAAGGCAAATATGACTTGTTCCTAAAGTGCTTTTCAAACTAAATCATTTTTTTAAAGTCTTGTTTACAAAATCATTTTAAAAGACATGAATATATGACTAAACTAAATAAATAAGTAAATAAATAAATGAATAAATAAAAAATCATTTTGCATACAGTTAAAAGGAAGAATGGTTCACAAAAATGCAAAAAGAAATCTTTCTACTTGATCATTTGAGAACTGTCCAGACACCACTAGCAGAGTAAGTACACAAAGTAGCACACAGGAATATGAGGGTTCCTGGTGCACTGAATGTTTCTGGGGAAATCTACCTCAGTAATCATGACTGTATAGCTCCAGGGTCCAACTCTAGATTGCAAAATATTTCCCCTTTTGGACTTCAACTCAACAATAATTCAACAGTGTGACAACTCAGTAGGAAATGGACCTTGAACAAGAGTGATAGGCATCTTTAGCTTGGCCAGAACTGCCCAGGAAGCTCAGTGGTGGATTAAGTAATCATATCCTATGGCCTTCCTCTCTCACAAAAGAAACATTTGCATTGTGCAACCCAAGCATATTTCTTGCAAAATCTTGTTCCCACTTTTCCTCTAGGTGGTATTTGGCCATTTTTATCAGTTCTTAATTTTTGTTCTGGTCACAAATAAACCTCCCCGGCTCACCTTATAGACAAGCTGAATCACAAACTATTAGAACAGGAATTGGTCTCAGCAGTCATTGAATCCACTCTGGTTAATTCATAGTGAAGGAGTCAGAGATAGAGGGGGCAGTGACTTGACCAGTCACACAGCATGTTAATAACAGACCCTGGGCATGAGCGGAGCTGCTGTCCTCATGTCTAGGAATTTTCCACTACTCTATGCCACTTCTTTTTTTTTAAGATTTTTTTATTTTTAGAGAGAGGGAAGGGAGGTAGAAAGAGAGGGAGGGAAACAGCAATGTGCAAGAGATACATCAATCAGTTGTCTTTCACATGCCCCCAACTGGGGACCTGGCCTACAACCCAGGCATGTGCCCTGACCAGAAATTGAACTGGTGACCTTTTGGTTCACAGGCTGGCACTCAGTCCACTGAAACACACCAGCCAGAGCATATGACACTTCTTTTTAAATTATCCACAGTGCAGCAAGATGCAGTACTTTCAACATGATTCACTGATGTGATATTTGCAGTCACCTAACAGAGATTCACTGAGCACTTCTAAATTATCGAGTACCTCGGGAAGCCCCTCAGTAGGCCTACAGTCAGGAGGGGAGGCCAGCTGTTAAACAAATACCAAATGATTAGGTAAATAGATGCAGGGTCCACACACCTGTGTGCAAACTCAGCTGCTGTGAGAGTGTTACCTTCAGGCCTGAGGGGCTGTTTATGTTCAGGGTGGAATCTGATTGTGAATCCTGTGACTTAGCAGTTAAATACATTGGCTCTTACCTTTGGTTATCTACCACAGATTGTTTATATGATTTGTGGGTTACTGTATTTGATTCTGCTCCTCTTTGTTTCTTCTGCCTGAGGAGATTACCTCTGGAGAGATGGGCGCTTCAGAAGAACTAAAATTTGTAAAATCTTATTCTCCCATATGAATGCTTCAATAAATGGAATTGTGAAGTGATGGGTGAATTTGTGAGTCCTGTGTGTGTGTTCTTTCTTTAAGGCAGGGCATGTTAGATACTGGAACCCTGATATCCCAATTGCACAGTTCTTAACATTCCTTGTAAGTATATTAAAACTAAAGCAGTCACATCAAAATTGAACACCACCCTTATTTTGACTATTAAGCCTTGTTCTTCTTCAACCTACCAACGTGTTAGCCTGCCATTCCTGTTGCAACTTCTGCAAATGCAGCCTCTGCAGAATTAGAAATGCTACCATGAATCTTTCTGGAAAATGAGTGATTATGACTAAATTCCTTGTCATTCCAGAAGTATGTAAAGAAACAACAGTTAGAGGAAATTTTTGCACATTGGGTTTCACATTGGAGAGTTAATCACAGGACATTTTTCTAAATCAAGGAAGTTTGAACTTGGGGTCTGGAGGGGCTCTGAGCTTGATCCAAGATCCTATGTATCTCTTCCTAGCTCGCTCTCCATCCTAGGGTTCTTCCCTTCCTCCTTCTTTTCTACTGTGTTTATGAGGTTCCTCTGAACCCCTTCCTCACTTTCCCTTTAGTACCCAAGTTTGTTCAAACAGTTTTTTCATCAGCGATGACTCCCTCCTGGTTTTTCCTGGCTTCCTCTATTGGTATGTCTTCATGGGTGGCCCCACCGCCTTTCTTTCCACTTGTCAGTCTCTTCCTCTCCTTTCCTCCCCCACCCCTAATCATGAGAGCTGTGCAAAAGCTGGAACCAGGCAGTAGAAGTGGGAAAGAGCAAAGCTTCTTCTCCTGGGCATTTCCCTCCCCTGGCTGGGTAAGTGCCTCAGGGAGAAGGTGCTGAGCGTGCCTGGCAGAGGATGACATGTCCAAAGCAAGCTGGCTTTGAGTCAGCATTCAGTTTTGGTCAGTGCTTTCTCTCAGTCAAGAAATTGGGCCAAGTTTGGCCAAAGTCCCATTCAAAGTCCAGCTCTGGAATATGTGCCTATTCCTTCTCTCCATCTAATGTCCCCAGAGAGCTCAGGAGGCCAGACAATCTGTTCCCACACCGGGCTCTCATCAGTGTGGCTTGACATCACTTTTCCTCTCCAGGAAAAGAACTAGAGTTGAACCTTCCTTTAAGCAGATCCAATATAGATTTAGAATTAGAGAATAACATCTTTTACAAAAAAGTTTTATCATAGAAGTGTTTTCAGTAGAAGATGTCTATGTTTCATTTAAAACATGATTGAATGTACAAATGCTTCTAAACTACTTTTAAGAATATATCCATCATGAAAAGTAAGATACACTCTACAAGCAAGTCATTGTCCAGCCAGAAAAAGGTGGAGCCAGTGTTGCCTGATCACCTTGCCCTTGCCCTGACCTTCTGCCTCATGCTGTCTCCATCTTTTCCTGTTCTCACATGTATGAGGCATGGCTACAAAATGTAACCAACCCACTGGAATGGAGCAAAGTAGACATTCAATACATATTATTAAAATAAACTGACTTGAATATTGTCTTCTAAAGCAGCAATTTTCAACCAGTGTGCCACAAGAATTTTTAAAATGTGCAATACCTGACTATTCAGTCAGAAGCACTGACCTGATATATATATAACAGCCAACACAATAGCCACCTAGTGTGAATGAATCAAAATTATATCTATTTTTGTCAGATTGACAAAAATATAGTATGTTGGATTATATTGGACTGCGTCAACACCTGTAGAGTCACTTACCACAACAAAACCATACAGCAGTGATATTATATTTTTTTGGTGTGCCACAGAATTTTAACAATTAGTTTATGTGTGACATGAGATGAAAAAGGTTGAAAAGCACTGCTCTAAAGTAATCATACTTTAATTTATTGCAATGATATTGCTGTTACTTGAAACCCTATTTTGGGATTTATTTCTTTGAACTGCTTTGGAATTGCATCCAGATCCAGTTTATGAGCCAACATTATAGCCTCATAGAGAGAGCTTAAAAATCATCTGGTGCACCCCCTGGTTTTATAAGTGGAGAAAATGAGCCCATAGAGTTTGTGCACTTTTTTCTCCTGCATCTAGAAATTGCTACCTCAATCCTTTGTAGAATAAACCAATAAGTAACAGCACTGTCCACCCACTAGTTATCTGATTGGTAGTCTCCAATGTCTTTATTAAACCTGTGGACATAATTAGTTATTTATTAAAGATGGACTGTGTCAACACTTATCACAACAGAAGCATACAGCAGCAATATTGTAGTGTGCAGTTTATGGAGGAGGTAAATGAACTTTGTAAATTAGAAGTGACTTCCTCAACCACACAGCTAAGAGGTAGCAGAGGTGGAACTTGGACCCATGTCTCTTAGCTTTAAACCTTGTGTGTGTTTCACAACTCTACAGTGCACCAAAGAAAATGGAGAAGAAAACAAAAGGAAGCTGAAAAGCTGTTTGTGTTTATAATGTTAGGAATTGTCAGACATTATTATTATAAAAACTAGAAGAGCTTGTAATTTTAAGCAAAGTATTTCCCACAAACCACACACATATACACACACTTGCACATAGACAGCTTACAAGAGGTTATAGAATGTTTGAGTTAGACAAGAGATTGAAAAGAAACACTTATCTTTTAAGTAAAGGGACTGAGGCCTAGAGAAATCTCAAACTTTGTGCTGAGCCCTAATAGTCAGTAGCAATGGTGGGGCCAGGAGTGACATTTTCCTCTTCAAGCCCAGAACTCTCTCCATCCTGCCCTATGGAGCCTCTTGGTCATATCCACATGCTCCAGGGCAACAACCTGGAGGCGTCTAGACTGCAGGACACCACCTCAACCCAGGCACATTGAGGCCCTTCCTGATAAATCATTCTCATGAAGTGGAAAAGTTTCTCCAAGACAACTCCTTTCAACAACACACCCAAATGTTGCTGAACTTCTAAAGCTGGTAGTTTCAACATGTAGATCTTCAAGATTTCACATTGACATGACTGGAACACAAGAGAACCCACTCTGAGTAACTACCATTCTGTGAAACTCTAACTACAGACTTTTTTTTTTAATCACACAAAAGCTAACAAAAGGAGAACACAAAGGGTCCTGAAATATCACCTTTCTAGTCACCTTCTTTTATAAACTAAGGCACTGAAGGGATCAGCTTGCCCAAGTCAGAGCAGTTAGTTCAGGGCAGATTGAGAGACTGAAGGTAACTATTTCAACCCCCCAGCTCACTGCTTTCTGCAGAGCTACTAAATCACCTCTCATTCCTTGTGCATCTGAAAGGGTCTTTACTGCCTTGACTAGAACTCCTCTTCGCCACTATTAAAAATTCAAGTCTATCCTGCAAGAGCAAAAATTTTGCTCTGCCATGACAGAGCTTCAGATAAGATTTTGCTTCTTTTAGGGGGTGAGCACAGTATGTGCAAGCCTAATACAGCCACGCAGATAGATGAAAGCCACACTTTAGGGACAGGGCCTGCATTATTTGCTGTCATAACTCATTGTGTAAGAAGAGAGTTTTGGTGGTTCAGAGAGACATCAGATTTCACCCACTAAGGTTTACTACGAAGTTTCTCTTCTGCAAGCTTATATCTATAACCTGCCAGATGATATGCTATTTGTCGAGGTTTGGCTCTGTGTGTAGCCTGAGCTAGACACCACAAGGAACAGTAAAGAAGAGAACGAACCTCATGTGCTTCAAGAGACATCGAGTGACTTGTTTATGCTGTGCTGTCTCCTCTTCCAATGGACAGTCAGATCTCTGAGGGCCAGGACCGTGCTTGAGTCATCTGTGTGTCCATCGTCTAGGATGTGTGGATGGACATAAATATTCACTGCATTAGTAAGTGGATGAATTTCATTTATGATATATCATAAGTAGAATAGCAACAGGAGGCACTTCCAGTATTTGCTCTAAATATAATACTGATGATAAGTGCTATTGGAGGTCAGAAGAAAGGAGTGAACAAAGATGTTTCTTGGAAGGTAGGAACTCAACTAAGCCTAGGAAGATGGCTCAAGTTTGGTCAGTATTAGGAGCCAAGGTGGCTGCACTCCAGGCAGAGAAAAATAATGGGAGCAAATGACCATAAATGGAAATTAATGGAGTGGTAGAGAAAGCTTGAACATCTCCATCTGGCTGTCCTAGACAGTTTCCTTCAAATCAGTCTGTTCAAAAATGAATGCTTCATTTCCTCCCAAACCACTCCCTGCCCCAATCAGTAACTATAGCCTAAGCCAGAAACCTAGAGGTCGTTTCTCTTTTCATTTCAACTAATCAGTCATTAAGTTGAGATGTTTCTGCCCTACAAACATTTCTCAGTTCTATTTCCTTCTCCCCATGTGAACATTTATGGCCCTAACTCAAACTGGCATTGCCCGTCACTTTGTCAGACTTTTCTAACTGGTCTCCCTGCCTCCAGACTGGCCCTGCCTCCTTATTGAAACCTTTTCCCATTCCACAAATGTTATAAAAATTGCCAAATTATAAGAGATGGTGCAATGTAAAAATATATGCATACATATATACTTTATATATGTGTGGATATGTCAGTATGTGTGTTTATATTTAAATATTATACAGGGGAAAGAGAAAATAAAGATTGAATAAGATAAAGCCAGATAAAAATTTAGGGCACAAAAGCTATGCTGTAAAGTTCTACATTGTGGCTAATATATGAAGCATTAATAAAGTTAAAGAATTTCTATTTCTTAGTATTTTGCTATTTAAATGACTTTAAAAGATTAAATACACAATATGGACCAGTATTGCCTGTAATAAAAAATTTATGTTAAAAAAGGGCAATATTGGTCCATATGCTACACAATACTATAATAATGTATCCTAGTTCATATAGTAGAACCTCAGCTCTAATCTTCTAGTAGTCAATAGGAAGAAGACAATACTTTGAGGTACCTGGTGTGCACTGTCAGTAAGGTTTCTGAAAACTCATGCTGTTTGTGAAGGAGAAGCGGAACATTTTTAGCAATAAGCTATGAGAAGAATGTTTCTCTAGAGGCCTGTTAAAGGAGACATGGCCTCATGTAGAGGATAAGACCTCAACAGCATCCTTAAAGCAAACATGACAGCAAATTTCACATTAAAAATGTTATCTCTTTTACAAACTGAGGGCTTAACACCAAAATACAATTTTTTAAATTTAAAACACAAATTTTCGGTGCTTTTAAGCAATTCAGACCAAGTGTGCCATGCTGCAATGGCCTCTCTTGACCCAGGGCTAGGGGACAGGGGGGATCTAGATTCTTTGGCAAACATTTTAGGAAATACTTATAACTATTAGTTTGTACAATTGGCTTCATGTTGAAAGTTGAGCTTATGCAAATAGAGAGTGTGGAAAAAATACTATATTTCATACACCTTAAGCTGTTTAAAATATTTGCAGGGGAAAAAAAGACTAGGAAAAGAATACACCAATATGTTAATAGTGAGACTGTGGATGGCAGATGTGTATATAATTATTTTCTTATTGTTATTTATAGTTTTCTGTACATTTTAACATAATTACTTTGGCTTCTGTGTTGAGAATGGAAAGGGGGGCGGGCAGAAGGGCAGAAAGAGGGAACCCAGTCAGGAAACTTCTTGTGGGCTCCATTTTCAGAGACATGGGTAATGGATATGAAATAAATTTTTAAAAACAATGACAAAAAGTACCATGTACTTGTAATCTCAGCTATTTAAAAATATGGATAGAAAAAGATACTAGAACAAACTTTTGGGTCCCAAAAGTTTGTTAATGATTACCTCTACGTGAAGAGTTTATGTATAATTTTTTCTTATGACTGATTATACTTTGGTGTACTTTTCAAAGTTTCTATAATTCACATGTGTTAGTTTGACCATTTAAAAGAATGAGAAAATCATTTTCCTCAGAAGACAATTCTGGGACTGTTCTAACATCACAGGGGGCAATGATTTATCCAAAACTTACCATGTTACACCTGAAAAACAAAATCCATTCAGCGACTTCCCATTGCCTATGGTGGTGATTTTCAACCGTTTTGCCAAGAGAATTTTTAAAACATGCAATATCTGACTATTTAGTCAGGGTAACTGACCTCTTTTCTCTTAGATTGTCAAATTAAAAAATAACAACAACCAACACAACAATAGCCATCTGGTGTGAATCAAAATCATACCTTTTTTGTATAAAGATCAGTAAAAGACACAATATATATTTTTGATGTGCTGCAGAAGTTTAGTATTTACTTTATGTGTGTCATGAGATAGAAAAGATTGAAAATCGCTGGTTGTGTAATAACAGACAGGTTCCTTAGCATGAGTTATGAGGCCCTTATCACCCTTGCCTACTTGTCCAACTCCTCACCCCTCGCTTCACCCTTTTGGCAGCACCAAGCTCTGTATACTCCATGCTCATCAATGCTTCAAGCCTTTATTTCTGCTCTTGTCCTAGAACACCTTCCCCTGCTGTTCCTCCTCGTCCCCTGAAAGCACAGCTCAATTAGCTACTGCCTCCCTGATTCCACTTTCCAGAGAACACCCCTTCCCTGGAAGCCTTTTTGGGTCCCTCCAGGTTAGTTTCTGTGCATAACACTTTTGTAACCCCTGTCATATTGAATTTAAAGTCTGTCTTCTTGTCTGTCTCCCTTAAAATGGACTATTTCTGTCACTCATCTTTCCTGATCCTGACATGATGAGCATTGTTGAGTGTCACAGAGCTTGTTCATAACCTTTCCGACACAACAGATTAAAGAGGATCAAAGCACCACTTCTCCGTTTTCTGCTTTTCTCTTTGCAAGAATGGAAATGAATGTTAAATGAGCTACTATATCACACTAGACACTCTGACCTTCTGGGATGGGGTTTTCAGCCCGAG